>VDFB02365866.1:0-34420 GCA_007258455.2 Sequoia sempervirens | reverse complement strand
AAGCTGATATTTTGTAAGCTTTAGGGGCTGGGACTTTCGTATATGTGGCATTTTTTGCCTCTTTGTGTAGCTGTTCTTACTTGGTACTTTTCTGCTTTTGTAACTTGTGGAGTTCTTTGCAGAAGAGAGGCTATGTTTTGTAGCTCATGACAGACATGTATATCAGTGTTCACCATTGAAATCAATGAGTATAAGCACTTTACCTTTTTGATCTCTCTATTAAATCATGTGCTTTCATATAATTGATGAAACTGCTTGTGAAACTATATGATTCCTTGTGGTTATGTCTTATCTCAGCACCGTTCTATAAAGCAATATGTATTTTTGCAGGTTGTGAAATGTGTTTAAAATGTAGTATTCTCTAGTTGTGAAGTTATTTCTTCCTTCTAGGAGTGTATCCATATGAACCTTTTCATGAAATTTTTATGCAAAAAATGTATGTGATTGAGTTGTGTACGACAATGCTTTTGTCATTAACTGAAATTGTGTGTTTCAACTGTGTTATATGTCTTCTTAGTAAATTTGGTGCATCACCACAGAGATAATGTTTTCATTAGTTTTAATGTTTTATCCTTCTACTCTTTTCCTTTACAAAATTAGTAGTTAGGTGGTAGCACAAAGGAAGTCGGCCTTCTCTGGAGGTTTACCTCTATTTACAAGAAGCCAGAGCTTTAGAGGTCTTCCCATGTTACACTGGATTGTTGAATTTTGCATTCAACAGGGTGCAAAATCCAAGTGGATAATAGTTTCTGGCACACCTGGTGGGACCAATTCCACCTTATATTGTTGGTTTGGTATGCAACCAACAAGTTTCAAACTTGGCAGAAGTGATTTTTGCATACTTGGCGACTCCATAAAGGGAAAGAACTTCAAAATTAGTGCTTTTAAAGTTTATGAGAAGAGTTCAAACAAGGAGCAGCTCAGTTCCTTTTGAATATTTGCAGTTGTCACCACCAACAAGACAAGGCAGAGCAATAGAAAGGCCAAGGACAACATTTATCTATTCTAGAAGAACTAAATCTACTCCTCCATCTATGGGATCTCATATTGCTTCCCTAGTTTTTGTTTCACCTAGAGTGCAAGTAAACCCACCTCAGCCACCTCCAATGGCTACTCCAAGAAATCAACCATTTGTTGCTTTCAATGGAGCTAGTCCATTAAATTTGTTACAACACAAACGACATTCCAATAACAACTTTGAAAATCTTACCAATTTTTAGTGGGAAAGATCAGACTACCCCAATTGAACATATACGAGATGTTGCTTCCTTTTGTGGTGTGCATCATATCACACAAGAAGACATAGTTGTGAGACTAATTATAGCTTCATTCAAAGGAAGAGAATTATAGTGGTTTGGGAGTCTTGGAGTAGGTTCAATTGCCACTTGGGATGAATTGGGTGACAAATTACATAGGCAGTTTCAGGACAAGTCTGATAATTTATCTTTGTTGGAACAATTAACTACACTTAGGAGGGCTCCTCAGGAGCAAATGAATGATTTCAATTTTATATTTCAAAGAACCTAGGATAGAATCCCTACAACAATGAGACCACCTCCAAAATATGCATTTTTGTACTTTTTGAAAGCCCTTAACAGTGATATAGTTGTCATGATACAATCAATGCAAGGTGTTTCTCTACCAAATGCACTTGAAATAGCAATCAGAGTTGAAAACAACCTAATACAAGCAGGTAAACTTCCTCCTAGGCCACCAATGCCTATATTTCCAAATATTCATGTGGATATCCATTTGTAGATACTACCTTTTGCACCTTTACCACCTATTCTAGCAACATCAACTACCATTCTAGCAGTTGTTACACAAGAAGCTACCATTTCAAGTTCTTCAAATGAGTTACAGGAGATCAAAAGTTTATTATAGACTTTTGGTAATAAGCTTGTGATCCTGGAAAAACAACAATCATATAACAGGCCTTATCAACAACAAAATTTGGGTTAACAACAACAATATCAAGGTAATAGATAGGCTTATCAGGCCAATTACTAGGGCCCAAGACAAAGTGTAAATAGTAGACCTCTTCAGGCTTATGCTCCAACACCTATTAGTGCAGTTAAGGATCTTGTCCCTGTTCAAAACAACTTAGCAGCAGATTATGAGTGGTGTTACCCTTGCAACTAATCTCACAATCAAGCCACTTGCTCAAATGGACTCATTAATCAGGCACTTATTTTACAGAGTCCCTCAAGTTCACAGCAGAATGCACTCAATGATGCATCTTCACAACACCAAGATCAACTTACCAATGATACTACCCTACTTAACTGGCAAGGTGAAGAATTCTATGGATTGAATGTAGATAATTATTCAGTTTTAGCCAACACAAGAGCAAAGAAAAGAGCTTTCGAGCTTGATTAAGCAGCTGATAAAGGAAAAGCAACAGCTGCAAAACCATCTACATTTCAAGTGAATTGTGGTTTGCAAAGAAATCAGCAACTCCTAGTTAAGGAGTAGCCACACTTGCAAGTTGATCAGGTTGGTATAAAGGTTCATCATAAAGTGAACCCAGCTGCACCCTATAATATTCTTGATAGTATGAAAAGGATGAATGGAACGATGTCTATGTGGGATTCATTAGTGATACCAGGTCAAAAAGATATGTTACACTCAACTTTGTCAAATTTTAAAGTGTCTAATGAATTTGAATCTCCAATAGGTCAAGATAGAACTGTGTTGACAAATAATCCTCAAAAAGATAATAAACGGCCCAGTAAACAGGCAGGAAAAGAAGTCAAACCACTTCCATTTTACGTGTTTGTAATCCTAGGTGATAAGTTAATTCATAATTGTATGGTAGATAGTGGAGCTAGTAGCTCAGTAATGCCAAAGCAGATTGCTGACAAGCTTAGACTAAAGTATCAGCCTTTAGAGAAAGGAGTAATTCAATTGGATGGTACTTCTATTAATACATTGGGTGTTATTAAAGATTTGAGTCTTACCCTTCATGCTTGTCTGAATTTTTCAGTTCCTTAGGATATATATGTCATAGATCTCCCACCTTTCTTTTCGTTATGCCTCTTAAGAGATTTTACGGCTAAGATAGGTGGTTATGTGTCAGTCAATTGGTCACATATGTTGTTTAGAACTAGATATGGAACCAAAGTTACCATTAAATCTGAGAAGTTGGCTAAAGATCACATTGAGCCATATAACCCAAGTCCCATTAATGTTGTTCATACTGTTGTAGACACAAATTGTGTCATTTTTACTAACAATGAGTTGGTTGCCGCTCAAGAACTTCGAGCAGAACTTGTTCCTGATGTGTTGTTACACAAATGGGTGACTGAAAATGTGTTGGATAGTCTTGAAGACCTTATTCAAGATGTCGGTATGGGTAATTATGTGATGCTTGAACCTGATGCAAATGTTCCTAACCTTGAAAAGGGTACAAATCAGTTGTTGCAATAGCAAGGTGGACTTTGGAAAATATTTTTTGATCGTTCCAGAAGCAAGAATGGAGCAGGTGGAGGTGCAATGTTGATTTCTCCATAGGGTGATAAGTACTTTTCAGCTTTTCGTTTCACTTTTGCATGTTCTAATAATAGTGTTGAGTATGAAGGACTCATTCAAGACCTTGAGTGGGCAAGGAAAAGAGGAATTGACTGTTTGAAAGTCTATGGAGATAGTGAACTGATAGTTAATCAGGTTAGGGGGTTGAATGCTGCCAGGAATGATGCTTTGAAGTCTTACAGAAATAGAGTATGGAACATAATTGAACAATTTAATGCCTTCAATCTGATTTCTATTCCACAAAATCAGAATAAGCATGCTGATAGACTTGCAGCAATTGGAGCACAATTTGATATCCCAGGCGATATTAAAAAGGAAAAAATACAGTAGTATGTTAAGGTGGTTATCAGGCCGTCAATTCTTGATAACAAGATTAACTGGCAGGTATTTGAGAATGATGAGTAGATTTTAACCTTTCTGCTCCAAGAGGATCAATTTTCTATGGTGAACTAGGAAAAGTTTAAACAACAGTATGATGATCAAGTGATACAGCTGAAGACAAATAAACTTCCCAAAGGGATGGTTACCTTGGAATCCATATTCAATTTGAATGATCAGCTTAAGAAGAACAAAGTCAGCATTCAAGTCAAAGAAGATCATTATGAGGAAGTTGAAATCTTTAAAGGTAAGCTTCTCAAATTAGGAAAAATCTGCTCAGTTGAAGATAAGAGAGTTTTCATTTTTTTTTGCCAAGAGTATCATGATGTTTTTGCTTGGTAGTATTTCAACTTAAGAGGGTTTGATCCTCATATTGCACAACATACCATTGAGTTAGAACCTGGTGCCAAGCTTGTTAGACAAAAACAGAGACCATTGAACCCCAAGCTTGAACCTTTAATGATCAAAGAGCTAACTGAGTTAGTTGAAGGGGGTATCGTATTTCCAATTAAACACACATCTTGGTTAGAAAACAGAGTGATGGGGTAAGATTATGTGTATATTTTAGAGACCTTAATAGAGCGTCTTTGAAAGATCATTACCCCTTACCATCTATGGAACAAATTCTCCAAGTTGTTGCTAGTTCAGAGAGATTTTCTCTTCTAGATGGGTATTCTAGTTATAACCAGATTCTTATCAAGGAGGAGGATTAGTATAAAACAACATTTACAACAAAATAGGGCAGCATGGCTTATAGGAGAATTCCTTTTGGTTTATCTAATTTTGGTGCCACCTTTCAGTGTGCCATGGATATGGCATTTCAAAGTTTAATCCAAAAATTTTTGCTGGTTTATTTAGATGACATAACTGTATATTCAAAAAATGAAGATGAGCACTTGTCACATCTCAAACAAGTTTTTGAAAAATGTAGAGAATATGGAATATCTCTCAATCTGACAAAGAGTATTTTTGTAGTTCATGAAGGTAAGTTGTTAGGTCACATAGTGTCAAAAGATGGAGTTACCATTGACCCTAAAAGAGTTAAAGCTATACTTGAACTGCCATTACCCAATCACAAGAAAGGATTGCAGAGCTTTTTAGGGAGAATCAACTTTTTAAGAAGATTCATTCCTGATGTTGTAGAGTTACTATAGCCCTTGACTGCCATGCTTAAAAAGAATGCAGTTTTCAGTTGGACTAGAGAAGAAAAACATAGTTTTGAAGAAATCAAGGAATCTTTAGCATCAGCTCCAACATTGGTAAATCCAGATTTCTCCAAGGACTTCTTTTTCTATGCTTTTAGCAGTGTTAGTTCAATCTTTGCTATGTTGATTCAGAAAAATAGGGGTAATTTAGAATAGCCAATAGCTTTCTTTAGCCAAGTACTTGCTGATTATGAGGAGAAATATACATTTGTTGAGAAACATGTTCTTGTTGTAATCAGAAGCCTAGAGAAGTTCAAGCCTCTAGTTTCAAGCAATAAGATTCATATTTTAGTTGCACACCCAAGTGTGAAGGAGTTTTTGTTGAACAAAGATCTCGGTGAGAAAAGAGCAGGGTGGATCACAAAAGTAATGGAATTTGATGTCAACATCTACATCACAAAACTTGTTAGAGGTAGAGGAATTTGTGAGCAACTTGCCTCAACCCCTGAAGATGTATAGAAATCAGAAACTAGAGCTGTTTTAGCTAATACATATGAGCCTCAAAATGTTCAAAATGCTATACCTGCATTGGTTGTAGGTTGGGTTCAATAAATGACCCACTTTTTTAATACTGGTGAATGTCCACCAAGTCTAGGCAGAGCAAAACGAAGATGCTTTAGATTGCAGTCAATTCCTTATGTCCTCATTGATAATATTCTTTTCAGGAAAGATCTAAATGGTGTTTTATTGAAGTGCATTGATGCCGATCAAACAGAAAAGGTACTTCATGAATTTCATGATGGAGTTTCAAGAGGTCACTTTGCTCCAAGGACAACTGCTTGGAAAGTTATGAGAGCTGGTTACTACTGGCGCAGTTTTTTTAAAGATGCATATGTATGGTCAAGAAGGTGTGTTAAATGTGCTTTATTTTCAAGAAAAGAGAAGCTTCCTGCTATGCCTTTACATCCAATTTAGGTAGAACAGCCCTTCATGAGATGGGGCATTGACTTTATTGGACCAATTAATCCACCATCCAGTGCTGGTCACAAGTGGGTGCTTATTGCTATAGACTATTTCACATGGTGGACATAATCAATAGCTTTGAAAGAAGCGGATGAATCTTTAGTTTTGAGTTTTTATGAAGATATAATCACTAGATTTGGAGTTCCTGACTCCATCATTTCAAATAATTCTCTTGCATTTGTTGGATTTAGAATCACAGATTAGGTTATTAAACATGGGATTCATTTGAATACTTCCTCCAATTATTACCTGCAGGGCAATGGATTAGCTGAAAGTACAAATAAAAATATGATTAGAATCATTAAGAGGACTATGGAAGAGAATCAAATAATTTAGCACACCACATTGAAATGTGCACTTTGGGCAGATAGGATAACCCCTAAGAGATCAATTGGTAATTTTCCATATGTCCTCGTTTATGGTAAAGAGGCTAGATTACCTCTATTTGTAGAGATTCCAACTCTAGACATTGTTCACCAGTTGGAGATGTATGAAGAACATGACCCAATTTTTGTGAGATATGTAGAGCTCATGGAGGTTGAAGAATCAAGACATAAAGTGATGAAAACTTTGGAGTATCATCAACTTCAAAAGAAGAAAACATTTGATAAAAAAACTATAGCCAAAGCTTGCAAGGAGGGGGATATTGTTCTCAAGTGGGATGTACTAAAGAGTTGTCCAGGAAAACATGCAAAATTTGACCCTTTCTGGGCAGGCCCTTTTGTTTTTTCTAAATGCAAGGAGCATAATGCATTCCAATTATCAAACATGGATGGAGAAAGGTTACCAATCCCAATTAATGGGATTCACCTCAAACGTTGTTTTGAGGTATGATTTATCATTGTGAATATTAGGTTAGGTTTATGCTTTCAATAAGTGCTCCTACACTTTAGTTTAATTGTTGTTTCATTCCCTAAGTGTTGTTCTAGCATAGTAAATAATTTCATTTCGGTTCCTCTTGTTTCATGGGTTTTGAGTAACCTGTTATGATCTATAATTTATAGACACGTTTGAGCTATGTACAAAGTTGATATTTTAAATCAATCTCTAAGTTTTCCTAAGTGACTCTGAGCCCAATGGACAAGTTTTGGCTACTGGTGTCCCAATTTAGCAGGAAAACATCCAGCAAAGGTCACCAAAAATGTTGCTCAATTTTTATCTACAGGCTCAATCAGGGAGGGGCCTATTTTTCAAGTATTCGAGGGGGCACCAGGTGGGTTAACTTTTACCTCAGGTCACCAAGACATCTGTGTTTGGTGAGAGGTCTTGCCAATCACCGTGGGTTTCACTAAAGAAAGGAGTCACACTAAAAGGTTTTGGGCTTGCTGAGATGTCCTACCAACAACACGTAGTCTCGATGAAAGTTGATGCTCTTGCTGTGATGTCTCACCGATGGGCCTGGGTCTTGCCGAAATGAGAGGAGCTCGGCGAGAGGTCTTGTCGACCAATGGTGGCTCCCCAAAGGAGGGTCCAAGCTCACCAGGAGATGGTGGCTTCGAAGTAAGGTCCTGTCGATAGATGAAAGTCTTATCGATAATTGTTCACAAAGCCATCATCGGGGAGAAGGGTTTGCATTCACTGTGAGGTCTCAGCAAATAGCGATGTCATTACAAAGAAAGGAAGGCCCTCACTATAATGTCTTCCCGACCAGTGGGAGTCACCCTAAAAGTTGTTCACAAGGCTGGCATCAGGGAGAGTTGTCTACCCTCGTGGAAAGGTCCTGTCGATGGAGCGAGGTCTCAGCAAAATCAAATGGCCTCAATGAAAGGTCTTCTCGATTGATGTTTGTTTTGTTGATAGCGATGGGTCTGCTACTGACTTCGCCGAGAACTCTTGCTAAATGCGGATGTCTATGCGATAAAATGGTAGTATCGGTATGATTCCTGAGGGCTCGCCATGATGTCTGGCCGAAGGCGATAGTCTTGTTGATGGTTTTAGGGATGTCGATATGACTTTTGTGGGTCAATATGAACTCGTTTCAAAAAATGTAAGCCATGATGAGCATTGTTGCAAATTCTAATCGCATTGGGGAGACACAGTTAGTGTCTCACTGACATGCGATTCAGTTTAAATGACCCTTGACCATCTAGAAATCTACATAACATCTACTCAACTAATCAGAGGAAGCTACTAGCAAGCTGTGGCAGTTTGAATAGTGAGAGGAGGATCAACATAATGTAAACTAACATGGATTTGCTTTGAAGTCAAAAGTGATGGAACATCTCAGTGAACACTAGTGTGGCGATCTAATGAAAAAATCTGATGCTGCTTTTAGAAGGATGGAGACCGCAGGGACAGCTAGGATGTCGATTGGCAAGGGTGGATAGACATTAATGATAGTGCCTAAAGGCATTCAAAGCAGCTCGGCAAGGAGGTTTGAAGGTGGACACAAAGACTAGAAGTTAATGTTGTGGTTGCAAAATATCGAGGACATCCCTGGAGCAACTCTTCAATGATATGGACAGTAGGGATGCACATTTAATGCAGCATTAACTTCCTCAAAAAGATCTAAGGGGCAATTTTTTTCTAAAGGCTGATATTTTGTAAGCTCTAGGGGCTAGGACTTTCGTATATGTGGCATTTTTTGCCTCTTTGTGTAGCAGTTCTTACCTAGTACTTTTCTACTTCTGTAACTTGTGGAGTTCTTTGCAAAAGAGAGGCTATGTTTTGTAGCTCATGACAAACATGTATATCAGTGTTCACCATTGAAATCAATGAGTATAAGCACTTTACCTTTTTGATCTCTCTATTAAATCATGTGCATTTGTATAATTGATGAAACTGCTTGTGAAACTGTATGATTCCTTGTGGTTATGTCTTATCTCAACATCGTTCTGTAGAGAAATATGTATTTTTGCAGGTTGTGAGATGTGTTTAAAATGCAGTATTCTCTAGTTGTGAAGTTATTTCTTCCTTCTAGGAGTGTAGCCATATGAACCTTTTCATGAAATTTTTATGCAGAAAACATATGTGATTGAGTTGTGTACGACAATGCTTTTTTCATTGACTGAAATTGTGTGTTTCAACTATGTTATATTTCTTCTTAGTAAATTTGGTGCATCACCACAGAGATAGTGTTTTCATTAGTTTTAATGTTTTCTCCTGCTACTATTTTCCTTTACAAAATCAGTAGTTAGGTTGTAGCACAGAGGAATTTGGCCTTCTCCGGAGGTTGACCTCTGTTTACAAGAAGCCACAGCTTTAGAGGTCTTCCCATGTTACACTGGATTGTTGAATTTTGCATTCAATAGGGTGCAAAATCCAAGTGGATAACACTAAGCTTGAAAGATTTTATGTACCAAAATCCCTCTGCCCAAGTCAATCGCACACAAAAAGCCTAGAAGACTCTAAATTTTCTAAAGACATCAACATTACAAGCATCACTGTATCCTCTATTAGGGTTACCCAATCATAGCGAGTCACACCTACTATAGACCAAATACATTGTATTTGTACCCTCTACCAATCATTATTAGAATACTCTTCGCATTTGCATTGTTACAAATGATTAATCTATTGTCATACTAAATGATTGAGATAAATGTTTGCATCAAGCCTAATTGTGAGGGTAAACCCTTCCTATCAAGTAGGTTTTCCCTTACCATTATCCATGGAAAGTCATTCCTTAAATATTAAGCATATTTTATGCTTGGCAAAAATATCTAGACTAAATATATATGGAAATTTTGAACGTGTAAATACAGCTATACGTCCCTCAAATTTAAGTGCTTGTCTCTTCATAGTATATTGAGATATAAAATATTTATCAAGTGCCTTTATCTTAGAAATAAGAAATGAAGGGATATAATGATTTTATAAAAAAATGTTTTATGAATTGAATATTATAAACAAAGAATTATATAAATATATTAAGTTTTTAGTTAAAAAATAAAAAAATGTATTAATTTCATTTGCATTTTCTTAACTTTCAATTGAGAAATATTTTTTTCAAATCAGTTTTTTAGTGTTATGGGAGATACGTCTTTTGCCCTTGAGACATGTCTCGTAGATTGGTACGCATCTCTGGTATCAAAGACGTGCCTAGAAACGTCTCCAATAGCTTGAAAACTTGACACACTATCTCCCAAGTCTCTCGACGTCTCCTAGCAAAAAAATTGGCGTCTCTCATGAAACTTTACTATCGCTCTTATTTTCAAAGTTCAATGCCATGATATTTTCTATTTAAGTTATTAATTTATTAATTTTTATTTATATTGAAAAGAATGGCGTCTCCAAGTACCCTCTCCCCTTCCCACCCCCGTCTCCTATTTTCAAAAAAAATAAATCCTAGTACTAGTACTAATCTCCTAGCAACTATGCAATTTTTCATCCTATCTATTGCAAAGTGAGAATCATAAAAATTCAAGTGGAGTATGGATAGGTTGGTATGTGTATCATAGATTACATCCAATTGGACTAGACATAAATGTTGATCTGAATTAGTAACTCTATTTAATTAGAAATATATAGACCATATATTTATTTTGAAAGTTGGTAAGAAATACAAATTATGAAATTTCATTATACAAATTGTATATAAATATATGTGAAACACATTCATTTAAACTATAACATTTTCTACATTTGTTGTTAGGATTTTTAGTGAAAGTCTTGCTAGTTTTGCAATAAAAAGACTATCAATATGCTTAATCTACAATTAGTTTTGTAATTAGTGGGTACTACACGTTAGATAGCCTTCCATATTTATATACTATCAAGGAAGAGAGCTAGGGAAAATATGTATTGACAAGGCTAAAAAGGGAATTATCTCTTTATTTATATTTTATGACATATTTTTAAATGTATCTCATATTTGTGTGGTGTTCATCCCCTATCTAAGATCAAACCTCTTATCCAATACCATACAAAATTGATAAGTAGAAGGTATTTATTGTGGTTAATTCCTAATAAAACATCATAACAACACAAAATGACTAGAGTGTCAAATTTTTATTTTTTTTCTCACACATATAACTCATTTTTTGCATTTTTTTTCAAAATTTAACTTTATGTTCTCCATCCTCACATGGTTGTTTATTATGTAATTATTCAATTCAATTTGTGTAGAAAAATGAACCCTAATCAATTTTCTAATTTTGTATATATTTTCATTGCTTTTCTACCAAAAAGAAAATCTTGATTCCCAACTTTGCAAGGCTTGCTTAAAAGATTCTTCATGTTCACAAATAATTTTGATTGGTAAGAGATTGTTTGGGGAACACATATTTGCTAACAAGTCAAATTTGAAACTTTTCTATCTAACACACATGTTTCTTTTATTAGCAAGACATATGTTAATTATTGTTGTAGAATGTGGATTGTTCAATGTAACAATATAATTTGATAATAAAAGTGGCAGCATAAGTTTAGCATGGAAGTGGATGATTATGAAAATAGATAGCCTGATATTATGGTTGGATTTTGATAAAAATAGAAAGGGATGCATCCAACTTATATACTTTTCATGGAGGAAATGAAGGGCTTAGATGCAAAGTTAATAGAGGGATAGGATTTTAAGAAGATGGAGGCATTGATTGAAGGGTTAGCCTGATGAAAAATGTCACAAAGGTAAGAGAAGAAACCAAGTGTTCCATGATGTAGAAGGAAAGGCATGCTCACAAATGTGTGAGAAAGATGACATGTATATAATATATGCTCACACATGTGTAAGCAAAGAAGTGGAGACATGGTGGACAGCTCACACATATGTGGGCATGGAGTGGGATGATTTATGCTTACAAATGTGGGAGAACAAAGTGTGGTTGATGTGAAAGTCAAAGATGCTTTCATGAGGGCATGCTCACATGTGATAAAATGAGTAATTTGAGGTGGCATGCTCACACATGTAGAAGCATGTGAGGAGAGGAGACACATGAAAAATTATGAAATTTTTTATTTTGATCCATGTTATGATATTAGATGGCTAGGATTGAAACTTGGAAGATTAGGTGATCTAGATTTAAAAATTAAAAGAAAATTTAATGGGGGATTAATTAGCTTTAATTAATTAATTTAGGCAAATTAGGGATTAATTTTATTTCATTAAAATGATTTAATTAATTAATATCAGGGAGGAAACATAAATTAAATTTGAAAAGAGTAATTAATTTAAAACTAAAATAATTAATTAATTATAAGAATATGGGATAACACACATATTATGAGAATAATTATTTATTTATTTATTTGATGAAAGCATGATGAACCAAGATCAACAGAGATTTTTAGGTGTCTACAGTTATGTAATGATAGAATATTTAGTACCAATACTAATACACAAAATTTCTAAAGATATGCATATAAGGATAAAATTAAATTTTAGGTGTGGTTACTTTCTATGAAGGGTTTCTTACTTTTATTTGGATACAATACATAAAGTAAGGTAATAGGCAATTGTCAATTTTATGATTTAACAAGGGGCCCATAATGGCTAGTTTTTACCATTGCAAAATGTTTGAAGCTATAAAAAATAATAAGTTTTGTTAATAGCTAGTTAATTCCATTGTACTAGGGTGATCCCACAATACTGGTTTACAATTTTTGGCCAAATTGGACATTGAACTAATTTTTTTTAGCTAACTCTTCACTTTCGGGCACCTATAATAGCTAAACGGAGAGGAATTTGAAGATGATGCAAACTAGTGATTTGTGACATTTTGTTTGCAGAGTCTAAATATATTTTTTTCAAAAAATTTGGAATTAGATTGCCCCTCTTTTTTCATCTCCTTTGGAAACTAGTTTTCAATAGTAAACACCATTTTTAAAGAGTGGCATTACTAGCTAACCCAGCTAACCCATAACCTTTTTTCTATGAAGGATAAAATTCTAATTTTTTTGATTTTAGATTTTTAATTTTAATATCTAATGCATGGAATTGATTTCATAGCATTTCATTGAATTTTTTTTCTTAATTAAGTTTCAAAGTCCAACCAATTACAATTTAGACATGATTTATTAGCTAAAACATAACTCGTTTTGTATGTATCAAAATTCAATTTTTTTTTATTAGATCAGGGACATCAATATGTAGGTGCACTAATATTTTTTTTATTTTTTTTTGATAATCTACTATTTTTCCACATGTGTAGAACAAAGAGCTTGATTTTGGTGAAAATCCTGCATTCACAAAAATTAAAAAATAAATATAATAATAAAATTAAATTTATTAAAAATTATACTTTATGGGAAGCTTATAATAAGGACTACATACTTACAAAAAATAAATTTTAAATGAATTCATTTGATCCCCCAAAAGGTAAATCAAAAGTGGTTTTTTATCAACATTTTGATAGGTGTAAAGGAGACTCTGTTATAGGTATGGTTTAATACTAATGGGGTTATATCCAAGGGGGTTTGATCTAAGGTGGTTTGATCAAACCCTCTTCAATTGGAATCCTTTAAATAAAAAATTTCGAGGCTTAAATCATTTTATTTTCTAAACAAATGTGATTTTGACAAAAATCAAGATCTCCCAGAAATTGCAAACTAGTATTGTGGGATCACCCACTATGTTTGAAAATTAGTTTTTAATATTATTATAAGACCTATATATTCATAAAATAATGCAGTGCATTCATCAATATAAACACTAATAATATGGGGTTCATTAAAGTCTTAACATTTTATACTGGCTCAGTTGTGTGTGTATGTAACAATACATGATATATGAACTAGTTGATTCAATAAAAAGAATCAATCATTAGGATAAAAGAAAATTTGTGAGAGAATATTGAAATGTGAGATTTGAATACATAACAAAGTGTTCACGTGAATATTTTTCACCTTCTTAAGTTTACTTAGGCTTAATAATAAATTGGTTATTCAGGTAGATTTTTCCTGTGAAGTAAAAGCACATAGTTGTGTCACACTTTATAAAGGAAATGACCAACACTAATCCAATTTTCAAACTTGAATCACTAAAAAGTGACATATATGTTTTGAATTTTGAAACAATGTAAACTAGTAAAATATGTACTTTTTAGTATATTTTATGATTGTATTTTAAAAATTAAAAATTAAAAATTAAATTTTAAACTAGTTTTTAATAAATTAACACTATAATTTAGTTGTTGATAAAATCTTGAAAAATAAAGTTGTAAGAGACGTCAAACTTTTTATAATAATTTTTTTTCAAATTTTTTCTGCGTAGTTATAACTTGAAGCTTTAGTGCATGGATATATGTTTTTCCAATTTTGATAAATGTATATTTTTAAATAAATATTAAAATGTGTGTGAATCAAAAAATAGTTGTTTCCATGGGATGTAAACTTTTATATTAAATATTTATCTAAAATGGAAAAAAAATAGCATCTTGAAATAAATTCTTTTATCTAGTGCATCATATTTTAAAAAAAAATAATAATAAGTTTTATTATTTTTCCTTGTCATAGAAATCAACCTAATATTTTGTGCTGATAGCCTACTTTTAGTAAAAATAAAAAATAAAATATAAATAACAATTAAACTATTAAAATAAATATATTTCTGAAAACTACACTTATGGATCTCCAAAAGGTTATTTTTTTATATTTAAAAAAAATGTTATTTACATTAGTAGGAGTTATTGAAACTTCAAGTTTTTCAAATAAATTTTTCTTTTGGTAAATTGGACTCAAAGTGGTGCTCCATATATTTTTAGCCAACAATTTTAGTTGAAAAAGTTGTGGAAGTATTTAACTTAGCTAGAATGAATCTTACTAGATCATATGTTTGGCCAAAATTGATTTTTATATAGAAATACTTAAATTCAATTATGCTAATAAGTTGGCTAAAAGTGTGACACAGCTTTGTGCTTTTACCCTGCTGGGTAGTTTTCTCACCCACCATTATTTTTCACGCCTTTATAAGGAACTCTATATATTAAGTATTTCATCTCATCTCGAATAGAATTTCATCTTTGGTGAAATAGATTCTTGTGTTGCTTTTCTCACTTTTCATGAAGATCTATTTGTAGGCTATGATTTTGGGTTTAGTTGTTGACACCAACATGGTATCAAAGCCAACCACTCTATAATTTCCTTCCTTTGAGAGTTTTCATTGGAGGTTGTTTGAGATCATTTATTTTATTTTTCTAACATTTAAAAAAATTCAAATTTCAAAGTTGCATATTTGTCAATTTTGCTTGTTGATTCAATTCTATGTATGAAGTTGTGGATGGCTGACTAGAGGCACCATTGGCGTT
This sequence comes from Sequoia sempervirens, assembly GCA_007258455.2. Lineage (NCBI taxonomy): Eukaryota > Viridiplantae > Streptophyta > Pinopsida > Cupressales > Cupressaceae > Sequoia > Sequoia sempervirens. Next base: position 19,161 of record VDFB02365866.1, on the reverse strand, counting down.
GATTTGTAGTGAAGGATCCTTTTTGTATTAAGGGATAGATTTCTTGTTGGCAAAATTTTTCCATTGAAGCCATGGTTAAGGTTTTTGGGTGTCGATTTTTGTGATTGCCTTAAAGTCTTTGCTCTAGTGCCTTGCTTGCTACGTGAAGAAGCCTGAGTCCATTGTTAAATCAGGTAATATATTGTTGAAAGGCAAGTGATCACCTTGTTGTTGCGGTTGTTTCCTAAATTTTTCACCAATATTCTTGATTCCTTTTAAAAATATTGTCATCTGTATTTTCATTGAAGAAAGGATTGTGGAGTTTTTTCTTTATTGAAGGTTGATTCTTCCTTGGAGGCATTTGAATTTTGCAAAGGGAGGTGCAATTTCAGTTTTCCTACTAAGAGGGTCAATTTCCAGTTGAAAAGGCTTTTGAAACTTTCAAGAATATGCAAATTGGTTGCATAGAGTTTCCATGACCATTTCTAGTGTCCTCCTTGCTCGTGCTAGCATGGGAGTTTATATAGGTGTTTCCTTTTGCATTGAGTGAATTTCCTCTATTTCTAGGCAGTGGTTTGTTTTTGCAAAGAAGTAATCTCTGTTAGAGGCGGTTCACTACTATAAAAATTAGAGGAAATTTTTTGCTATTGCAAATTTGTTGACTGGAGTACATTTCCTTGTTATTTGGATGCACTTCACTGGAGGACAAAATTGGTATCAAACCTTATATTTCATAAAGTTTTTCCTGAAATATTTAATTTTAGGGCTCTTGTACAACTAAGAGGAAGTGGGCCCAAGTTGGTTTTGAAGTTGTTCTAGGAGGCTTGTTTTCCCTAGAAGAAGTCTATTATGTTCTTTGAAGGCCTTTTCATTTGATATTGCATATGTCAGTGGTCGATTGTGTGTTGGGAAATGCAGTTTTCAAGCTAAATTCATTGTTGAGAAGGGGAAAATCTCTGTTGTTGAGGTGGTTTCTCTATTTTTTTGTGATTTGAAGATGGTTGTTTGTGATTAGAGGGCGATTTGTTTGGAGATGCATTCTTTTATTTTTGTGGATTGATGTGGAGGCCAATTAAAGCCTCAAAACATTTGGCATTGTGCTCTTTGGAGGAAAATTCATCAAAAGCATAGATTTTCTTTGTCCAGGTTGATTCAACCAAAAGGTAGTATTTTGGATGGACTAAGGAGTTTTCTTTCTTTCTATGCATGATTTCTTTGCTAGGCAAAAATCCTAAATAGGGTTTCCTCCATTGTCGGGCATGTAAAAAGATTCAATTTTTTTTAACATTTGGTTGCAAACTTTTGTCCCACATTGGTGAGATATCCACAAAAGACATCTTTTTTATACTCTGATGTCTTCATTGCTTTGTGAGTCAAGGCTCATGTGGAGAGTTTGGTGGTGACTTGATCATTCATTTTGTGTGAAGAGATTGGTGGTGACTTGCAATGATTTTGGGTAGTAGTTTGTGAAAGTGGTACTCCTTTTTTTTTTTAAATTCCATTTATTACGAGTTTTTTGCCTCAAATCTAATGTTTTCTTTTTATTAAAGTTTGTTTTGTGGAATTGCAAATTGTTGGTTCTATTCATTTTGGGGGGTATAAGTAGCATATTGGTCCCTTTGTAGTCATTTGCACATCATGTCACCAAAAATTGAACCACTTACCCCACACAACTACCACACATGGAAGCTCAAAATGACATAATTTTTGCAATCTTAGGGTCTTTGGAAAATGTTGGATGTTGAACAATGAGTATGTGTAGGATTAAGATGGGTATGTGTAGGGTATGTGGTTGACAACCTTTTTTAACCCAAAAATGATGGAACGAAAAGGGTTTTTAAAGGAGATTCTCAACTTTCCACCAATATAAATTATGTTTTACTTTGAATTTAATAAATAATTATTATTCATTTTCTATTTGAATTACGACTAAAATCCTGATTGATAGGCTAATTGAAAAACATCTATAGCTTTGAAATGGTATCACATTTTTTGAATCTGAAACATGCGTTACATTCTATGTTTCACATGCTATAGGATTAAAAAAAATGAATTTCATGAAGTTTTGACCAAGTTAAGATGGTCAAACATACAAGTTTTTAGATTTTTTAAAAGTTGTAATAAAAAATTCATAATTAATTATTTACTTGGAAAAAAATTACAAAAAAATATGCATCACATCAGGACATGAGTCTTCTACTTATATCTAAAATCTTATAAAAAATATTATCATTTTATTGTGGTTAGGGTGGTTAGACAAACACTTGCTTCTTATTTTTTCCTTGAAATTTAAGTACTACTACATTGAAATTTCAAATTTTCACTAAATAGATTTTTTTTTAAATAAACCTAGTAGTTTAGAAACTACATTCAATTTGCTACAGATTCTATTCTTACATAGTTTTGAAATAATATAAATAACTTTTTCAATTTTTTACATCAAGTTGCCTAACTCTGATTTTTCTGAATTGTTCACCACTTAAGGGCCTATTTTCTTCTATGATAATCCTCCACATACCAAAACCCAAGTTCACTAAGTATTTTGAGAATTTTTTCCATTGCAAAAAAATGGATGAGGCAAAAGGACTCATAGGTCTCCATGTGTTTGATAATTTTTTGTTTCATATTGTGGAGTGAACAATAGCCAGAGAGGTGTGGGATAAGCTTGCTAAGTTGTATGGTAAGGTCAATCAATTCAAAATATTACAACTTGAAGCTGATCTCACCTCTCTCCATAGATTTTTTTCCCACTATTTAGGATTTCCTTGCATAATTCAAGTTTATTTTGTCATAATTGAAAGGATGTGGTCATGCCAAAAATGATCAGGAGTGTATTTTCTTGATCTTGTCAAAACTAAGAGGTCCCTTTCAAGTGTTTGTCTCTACCTTCTATTCTACTATAGATGCCATGGGAGAATATCATAAGATGCCTTCATTTGAGGAGTTTTGTGATATATTAATTAGGCAACAAGCCAAGTTGATTCAAATAGATGCTCTTCCTAAGAGTCATGCCTTGATGGCTCAATCTTCAAGTGGAAAGAACAAGAAACTGAATAAGGATTCTAAGTCTAATGAGAAAGTTAAGGATCCTACTCTTGAGACCAAAACCTCTTCCAAAGAGGAACCATCACAAAAGAAGAAGATCAAATGCGGTTTGCCATCATAATAGTGGTTTACAATTCCCCGAGAGGAACGAATTTTAGCTAAAATTACATATTTTAGAAAATATAATGATTTAAGCCTTAAAAAGTTCCATTTTAAAGATTCCAATTGAAGAGGGTTTGATCAAATCACCTTAGATCAAACCCCCTTGGATAGAACCTCACTAGTTTTAAACCATACCTATAAATGCGTCTCCTTTACACCTATCAAAATGCTGATAAAAAATCACTTTTGATTTAGCTTTTGGGGGATCAAATGAATTCATTTAAAATTTATTTCAAATGATTATAGTATTCCTTAGAACAAGCTATCCAATGAATATAATTTTAATATGTTTTGGTTTGTTATGTATTTGTTTTTTAAGTTTTATTAAACATAGGTTTTTCATCGAAAATGAATTTCTTTGTTCTTCACATGTGGAAAAATAGAAGATTATCAAAAAAAAAAAAAATTGAAAATATGAGGCACCAGATATTGAAGTCCTTGATCCAACAAAAATTAAATTAAATTTTGACATATACAAAAAAGTTACAAGTATAATGGTCGCACTGGTCTCAATTGTAATTCATTTTGACTTTGAAACTTGATTAAGGAAAAAATATTCAATATAAAACCTATCTAACCAAGTGGAAGCACTAGATATCAGAGTTACAAATCTAAATTTGAAAGAATTAGAATTTTATCCTTTATGGAAAAAAGCTATATGCTATAATGGTGTGCATCACTTTTAAAATGTTTTTTCTGAAAAAAAACAATTTTCATGGGAGATGGAAAAGAAGTGCAATTTGATTCCAAAATTTTGAAAAAATATTTTTAGAATCTACAAAAATTTGATGAGACTCTAGTTTGCAAACCATCTTCAAATTCCTCATAGTTTAGCCCTATAGGTGCCCGAATGTGAAGATTTAGTTAAAAATAATAATTCTGTCCAAATTTCAAAAATTGTAAACCACTGTATGGGATCACCCAATGTGCTTATTGTAAGAGATCTAGATATGATGAGCATAGGTGTTATACTAAAAATATTGATGAGCTTACTCACCTTCTTTAGAATAACATCTTGTTGCCCTCATTAGAGCCTCCTTCTTTTTCTGCATCTCCATCTGCATCATCATCCAAACCAACATAGACAGGGAATGCAAGATTTGCTAATGGCATGAAAGGTAAAGCACTCTTGGCTTCCACTATTCGTAAAAATGCGAAATGTTTTCTTGATTCAAGTGCAACTTATCATATGACATCTTCTATGGATATGTTCTCTTCTTTTGAGCCTTGTAGTTCACCTAACATTTTGATGGGTAACAATACTTTCATGAAAGTTTGTGGAAAAGGTTTTGTTGATATGGGTGAAGGATCTTTTAATGATGTTCTTTATGTACCCTCCTTGACCACTAATCTTCTTTTTGTATATCAAATTACTCATAGTGCACAAGGTAAGATAGTTGAGTTCACTACTGATCATGTAGACATTTGAGACATACAAACTAGATATATCACTGCTACAGGGGTGGTGGATCATGCATCTTGCTTATATTCTTTCTCTCATTTTATTCCTGATGATGATGTTTCTTTGGCTAATGTTCATACCCTTCCATCAAGGTTGAATCATGTTTGTGAGGAGAAGTTTGATCATTTGAATCTTTGTGTTCTTGATACTAGCATTGAGATTCGTCCTCCTTCACCTCCTTCTTCGAATTTGAGTTCTTCTCTTGAGCAAGTTGGTCATAGTTTTTCAAATCTTGCTTTATTGGATGAGTATTTAGTAGGAATCTCATATGTTTTTGTGGAGTCTCATCTTGTAGATTTGGGATACATACTCAAGGGTATTTCTCTCCTCTTTGATGACAGTTTTAGTGTGGTTGTTGATACATCTAGATTGTCTTTGGAGATTGACATTAATGAGCCTTCACTTGATTTGTCACATTTCTTGGTTGCTTTTTATCATGATTATGTGGTGGATTATTCATGCTTCGAGACTCCTCACTCTTCAAATATTTCTATTTGGAGACTCCCTCCCTCTTTTCAGTTGGACATGCAGTGGGGTGTGTGCAAGAAGTTGAGTCCACTTTTTGGCCAAAAAGTGGAAGTGTTTTCCCTGATTTTCAGAATTTTACACATTTGACCTTAAAATTTGAAGCACTTAGAGATGGAACCTTCAAAAAAGTCACTAATCATAAAATGTAGTACTTGGAATCTAGTTTCCAAATATGTAATTTATTTAAATACCCATATTGTAAAAATTGAGTTTCAATATGCGTTTCTAAAACCACTGTTTAAAAGTCACTTTTTTATACCATACCATGCACATGTACGACATCCATATTTTGACCTAAATTATCATATTTTTCTAAATCCTTTTGGGAAAATATTTGTGACTCATAAAGCTTACTTTTAACATTTTTTAATAATTTTTTATTGAATATTTTTTTTTCTATTAAATATTTATTAGGCATATTTGTCATTTTGAAAAATCGTCGTAATGCACACATAAGATGACCCTAAACTTATCATTTTTAAATTTTTTTAAACCAAAAGAATTGTCTAAGTTTTCTCTCGCAATCCATTCCAAAATGTTATGTTGATCAAAATTTATTAAAATACTAAAAATCTGATAATTCAAGTTTATGGACTAGTTTCATTAGAAATTAATTGAAAAATAGAAAAAATAATCAAATTATTAAAAAAATTACATATTTGGAATCTGCACTGTCTCATCTATAATGGGTTTTAATTTCGTAAAAAAAATTCTGCAAAATAGGTCTTCAAACATATGTCCAAAGTCATTATTTTCCTATGACATTAAGAGGACCTTCAAGTTGCAGGTCAAACTAGGTCCAAAGCTTAGGTTCGTGTCCCCAAGCCATTTCCTGAACCAAAAAACAAGCCAAAAAACCCACTCAAAAATTCATAATTTAAAAAACGGGATCCCTTTTCATTAAAAAATAGGATCCGTTTCATAAAAAAGCCATTTTTATGGTTCTATGAAACGGGATCCCATTTTGAAATTCTTCCAAAAAGAAAATTTCCAAAAATGGAAAGTTTTCAAAATGGGATCCCGTTTTGAAAACTTTCCGAAAATGGAAGTTTCCATTTTAATTTTTCAAAACGGATCCCATTTTAAAACTTTCCATTTTTGAAAATTTCGTTTTTGGAAAATTTTCAAAACGGGATCCCATTTTGAAAATTTTCCGAAAATGGAAATTTCTGAAAATGGGATCCCGCTTTTTAAAAACAGGATCCCGTTTTTTGCAACCCGAATTCATTTTTTTGCTTAAGGCAAAAACTTCCACGTTTCATGGACTCAACTTTGTGCACTTACCCAGTGGCTTCTTCTAATGGACTTGTTTCTTCCTAAGGGGATAGGAGTTGCTTGTAGGCATTGAATCATCTTTTGTTTTTAGGCTTACTTCATTAGCATTGGAGCTTCTTCATTATGGGGGGATATAATCTTTCTTTTTCCTTCCTATGGGAGGATCATTGATTGTATATACATGATGTATATAGTCCTTGGGGTTGTGATTGAGTCCTCCATCCATGCATCATTTTTGTTTTCTTTTCTCTCTTTTGGAGAGAGGTTTTTTCCCACAAGTTTTTTTCTCCTTTTCTTCGATTGTAAGATATTTATGTTTTGCATTGTAGAACGTGCATGGGTACTTAACATGGCCTCATTGTCGGGACCCATTTTTGCATCTCATTTTTCATTTTTAGTTTCCCTAAGTTTCCCTTAAGGGGGGTTGTTAGCATGAATATTTTTCACCTTCTTAAGTTTACTTAGGCTTAATAATGAATTGGTTATTTGGGTTTTTTTTTCCATGCTAGGTAGTTTGCTCACCTGTCATTATTTTTCATGCTTGTATAAGGCACTATGTACATTATGTATTTCATCTCATCTTGAATACAATTTCATCTTTGGTGAAATAGATTCCTATGTTGCTTCTCTCACTTTTCATGAAGATCTATTTGCAAGCTGTGATTTTTGGCTCAGTGGTTGACACCAACACAAAGATTAAGTAGATGCAACCAAGTTGCTTTGTTCCATCAACTCTTCATATCAATGAAGACAATACTATGCCATGCAAACTAATCCTAAACTAGATTATATTATGTGACTTGATTTTTTATCTATACAATTCCATACAATATGTTTACTTATATCTTATTTACAAAACTGTCTTAAAAATAAAAGTGATAATATAAATTTTCTCTTAATTAAATATGAATTGCATATAACTTACATTGTCTTTATATATACATAAATAAAAATTTAAATATAAATAATAAAATTTAATATTATATTATAACTAATATAATATATTAATATGATTCTATTTTTATATAAATACTATATTATATAATTATCAAATATTTAAAATATATTTGAATAAAAAAAAAAACTATTAAAAACCATTTTTACATTGAACCTTAACAATTAAGTCATTACAACATTTTTTATAAAAAAATTAACTTATCTAATACCAACAAACATAGTAAACTTAACCATTAGTTTCCTAAATGTATTTCCTCCATGCTAGACCACTGGCTCATGACATTGGCTTTCCTCTCACCTATTACGTTGGTAAACATAAATAAACTAGCAATCGCACCTTGGGGTGCATTGGGTATGCTAAAGATAATATATTGAATATTTATTTGTTAAATATGTTTATTTGAAAAAAGGAAAACTGATTTGAGAGCTGTAGTTTAAGTACTCCACATTTTATTCGAAGTAACCATCCAAAAATAGATAAGTGATAAAGTATAGTCTGTAAATATATAAAATCTGCAGCAATACACAATTGAGAAGGCTTCAAGCATGCTGTAAAATATAACCACACCCATAAAACAAAAAATAAAACATGTTACCCCAATAAGTCAGGAGTACTACACGTGTTAAAATCCACATGGGAAACATTATCAATTCAATATGTTCCATCTTTCTTTTGACTATTGCATTGCATTAAGAATTTTTGAAACAAATCCCCATTAAGATTTCATTTTTGAAAATCAGGTATGTGGTCATGAGATTGGGGACAATGGGAAACTATTTTGAAAACAATGTTGTCCTTAAAGTGATATGTAAGAAGACAAAATAAAATAAAATTAGTTAGTGTAGCAAAAAGAGCATGTGTTGCAACCTATTGCAAATCATTTAATATTATGTCAAAAATTGTTATAGTGCATGACCTGCTAAAGCCAACCATAGACATGGATTTCCTACATCAACAAAAATTCTCATTATTTTTTTTTATCAATAAATCAACAACAATTTCATCTATATCAACTTTTTCCAACAATCTTCTTAACAAAAAAATTTATAATTCATGTCAGCTCCTTCACCATGTTCGTACTTGTACACCCACACCCACTAGGAAATCTATATGGGTTAGTAACTGTAACATGCTCAAACATCATTGACTTGAAGGACACAAATCCTTATGTTTTTTATTCAATTGATTCCCATAAAATGTCTAGGGGTGTTGATGTTCCTGGGTTTGTGGGCAAGGTTTGATGTCGGCTTTAGCCAAACCATCTGATTAGAGTTTTTCTCCACTTAGTGAACCATCTCGTAGCTAACCAGGCATAAGAATGCAGTCTACTAGCACTGCATACCTCCAAGCGAATTACAATAGAATTGGACTTCTAACTATTTTCAAAATTTTCAAAAATCTACTTATTATTTTTTCTTACATAAGCTCTACACAACTTCTACTCTGTCCCTCTGCCAACTGGCTAGTCTTTATTTAACCAGTCATCAACTCCATTCATATCTTGCCATTGAATAATAGATCAATTTTTCTATTTATATATTGGTGTAAAAGTTTAAGACAATTTTTTTCAAATTCATGGACTGTTTATTACCAAGCTGTAGTTTTGAACAGGTCGAGCTTATTCCAGCCATTGAGCCTTCCTTCAATAGGGCTGCTAAGCATCAGCCACTCCTATGGTGATGGTGGGCATTCTCATAATATATGTTCTAGCAGCTCTTAATACCAAACCAACTAAATTGAAGTTCCATCAATCCTACCAAATCCCATTTGTATTTTTACCAAAACTGCGTTGGTCAGTTAGAAAATAGGTTCAATACCTGAATGAATTAAATTGCAAACCAAACTCAAAAAAACTACATCTCTAAAAGAATTAAAGACATAAAAAAAAGAAATTATTTATGACTCTTAAACTTCTAATATAGTATTCATCTTAACCTTTGGCGCATCACCATCTGCAGTTCACAAGGATGTTGCTTAATATTGATCAGATTAAGTATTTATCCTACGATAAAAGCAACATCCTTGTGAACTTCTAGTGAGATTTCATTATAGTATTCATCTTAGCCCTTGGCGCATCACCATCTGTAGTTCACAAGGATGTTGCTTAATATTGATTAGATTTTAATATTCAAATGAAGAGAGACATGGGAGGAAGGAGGGGATTATAAAGAGATTTTGGAACATTGTATAGGTATAATATGAAGCTAAATAAAATCATAGAAGGATGAGACTTAAATCAGCATATCAATTGATATTAAAAATGTGCAACATTAAGCAACAAAACAGAAGTTGTTTGAACTTCATATCCAATTATAATACAAACTAAAATATAAACAATGATTCTCTCTACTCAAATAGTCAATGCACAATGCTTAAGTAATTAACTCACTCACCAATTGCCATATACAAAAGCTTCCTTGGCCTCACTTTAAAAAAGATGCGATCTATGTAATCAAATATGCTCTTGAAGACCTCATTATATGAGGATGTTGCAGGCCGCCATTAACACAGAAGAAATATGGAGAGTTAGAGATATAGTCAGAATACTATAATGAAATCTCAAAAACTTTTTTAACTTTGAATTATAACAAATCATTTATCGTGCTTAAGATCATTTTTATCATCCTTCAGTGCTAACAAATATTTACAAAAAGATGAAGCTGCTACATTCAATGAATATAACCATGATATACAGAGCCTAACAGGTTGAATTCCTGAAGAAGAAAATGAGGACATTTCATAAGGACTAATTGCTTAACTATTACTTCATGTGTTTGTGCCTTGTTACCTTTTCTTGGTGAATGCCTTTTGTTTTCCTGTATTTGTTGAGATTTCTGTTTCTTTTAAGTGATGATATTTATTATTCTTTTGTGGAGAAATTTAGAGGTTTTAGAAAATGTTATCCAATCTTTTTTATGATCAAATACTAGAAAAATTAGTAGCTCGGCTGTAGTATGCAGCAAGGTATATAAAAAACTCAAGTGATATAATATGCAAGGAAGAACATAGCAGTCAAAACTTCAAACAATCACTGAAACATTGGGATGAGAAAACCTATTTTGTGCATATTCTGCAATCATAACATTCCATGAGATCAAATATCTTTGAGGCATTTTGTCAAACTGTTCATGTGCCTTGTACCAAGATAATAGCTCTAGAACAGGCTATGGACATCCTTCAAAATATAATGGAAAAGGGCTTTTTGTCTAACACTTTTTAAAGTGCTACTCTTACCGAGTTCTATTCTTTTTGGTCAAAAGATTTTTGCAGAGAATTAAATTGGAGGGAACAATGTCCCAAGAATTAGTGTGTACCGTGTCATGCAGAGTAGTTCCATGGCAAGAACCAAGAATGTAGTTGGCAAGTCTAAAGCCAGATTCTATAACCTTTGTTAGCACCCTTCCCGCTTGTGCCAAAATGGGAGCTTTAAAACAGGTTATGGATATTCATAACAATTTGAATATCTTTCTCTGTGAATTCTATAGCCAGCCTGTGATAATCATTTTGCTTGTCTTTATCTGATATGGAAGAAATAAGGAAAAATCATTCAAAAGCAACATCAGAGAGAAACGAATAAATGGAACTTTTCTATTAAAAATTGAAAACACTATTCAAATCTTAAATAATAATTAGCATGTTTACCACATATTAGAGATTGCAGAGATTGCGATGGGTGTTTATGCCTCCAAAATAAGATTGCAGGGACAAAGACTATAATTAACACCACCAAACACGCAATAGAAAGTCCCATCATTGGACTTTTAAACTTGTGCTTGTAGCGGTAGCCATCCTCTTGTCAACAATCCCTCTCATAATACTATTCCCCATCCTACATTTGGCCTTGCTCACGAGATGAGCTATGTGCGAAGCAAAGAGGAGATAACATCTTAAAAACAACTGCATGGCCTACTCACTGTGGCCATTCTAAACATAGCATGCAATCATTGCATTCCATGAACTCACATTCCTTTGAGTCATTTCGTCAAACACATTATGAGTCATACCCTAAACCCAATAAACCTAAGGCTAATTGGCACTTTGTGACAAAAAAGGAGGTTTTGTTGGTCCCTTTGTCTTCAATTGTGCTATTATGTCCACTTAAATCAATTAATGCCTTGTTTCTATTTATGCATGGATTTAGAGCACTTAGGACACGAACTAGTTGCTCCCTCACATATGGTTGTACTAAAAAAAGGTGAGTTGTTACCATATATACCATCCCCAAAGTAAAGAGGAAAGTAACCTTAAGCGTTGACCTCATGTGGTTGTTTCAAGGTTGATATCTTCATTCAATTGCACATGAAAAGGTGGATGATAGCTGCCCATCTATGTTGCTTGTCTTGCATATCTTCATGACTAAGAATTTTCTTCCTTGCATCAAGTTCAGTTGTCTCCTAAATCTAGCAGTGCCCTTATGACATTACTGCTTATTGGATCATAGTTGTCCATCTGTATTGAATGCCTTGCATAATTTCAAGGCTTGAACGTTTTTAACTGTGCTACTCCAAGTTGGTTATCTTCTAAATGTGAATGTCTTTATTAAAATTATTGCTCACTGGATTATAGCTACTCATCCATGTTGCATGCCTCGCATAATTTCATGGCTTAATCATTATAAATTTCACAGTTTGAAGCCTGGTTGGCTCCTAGTTTTAGTGTGCCCTTATAAAGATTATCACTTATTTTGCAATTTATCTGTAGAAATTTGTCTTTTAGAAGAAACGGCAAATGGGATGTAAGTTCCATGGTTGATGTTTTCAGTTTTTCTTGCTATTGTTGATAGTTGTTTATAGGTGATTTGCAATGGTACAATCAGAAGAATAGCAAGGATAGAAGAGCTAGTTTTTTAATTTCAAGGTAAGACGCAAAATATTATGTGTGTGCAAATAAGTTAAGGATCATCAACAAATATATACTGGTGAAAACTCAAATAGCCATTAGAGTAACAAACAAAGAACATACACACAATACAGTACCTCTAAAACTCATAGCTATAAACAATGCAAAGGAAGGTACTCTAAGAAAGAGGAGAAACCCAAAGTCTTACCTCAGAATCTCGGAAGCCCTGTTCATTGTGATCTTTAAAAATCTAGGCCACATATGCACCACAATTATTCCATGACATAACCTCTCTTTGAGGCATTCTGTCAAATAGTTCATGTGCCTTTTCTATGCTTCCATATTTTGCATACATGTCTACCATAATATCTGAAAAAAATCCTATTTCCATGATGATTTGATGTATTTTAATACCCTGTTCCAAAGCTCCCACTTTGGCACAGGTAGGGAGGATACTGGCGAAGGTTGTGGAATTTGGTTTACACCTGCCAATTGCATTTGCTGGAAAGTTTCTAAAGCTTTTTCAACAAATCCATTTTGTACATATCCTGTAATCATTAGAGTCCATGAAATGATATCTTTTTTGAAGTATTCTATCAAACACTTCACGTACCTTGTTAATCCTTCCACTTTTTCCATGCATGAAATGATATCATAGCTTTTGTGTTTCTCTATTTTTTCTCTTTAACGTGTATTGTTGCCCATTTTATTTTATATTCTTAAAAAGGAAAAAGAAAAAGAGTTGGTATCATGCACTTTAATCATTTCCCTTAAACCCTACAATTTCCATACCCTATTCTACAGCACCATTTTGGCACAGGCTGGGAGGATGCAAGCAAAGGTTGTCGAGACTGGTTTTACACTTGCCAATTGCTTGTACTTTAGACTTTCCAAAACCCTTTCAACAATCCCATTTTGGGCATATCCTACAATCAACGCATTCCACGTAACCACATTTCTTTGAGGCATTTTGTCAAACAGTTCGCGTGCCTTGTGTATGTTCCCACATTTCCCATATATGTCTATCAGGGCACTTACCACTATGAAATCTGATAGAAATCTTATTTCCACTATGATTTGATGTTATCCATCAGAGCATAATCGAAAGCGGACTTTTAGCAGATGTTTGCACAAAAAAAAGGGTTTAGGGTTAAATTACATGAACTATTGAGGGCGATTCAGAACCAATCGCTAGGGAGAAGGCGGGCCAGGAGTGGGCTTTTATGTCCATCCCCATTTCCAAGGGTACAATATCAATAGAGAATATATTTTTGGTTTACAAATGACGTGTGCTTTTTAAAGATAAACTCACCTTCAATGAAAATCCAACAAAGCAAATCGAAATTGGTGGGGGAATATAGAAATTTGGAGTCTCGCAGTAGAGATCAAGTCACCTTCAAAGCAAATCCAACACCCCGACAACATGAGTAGGAAGAGGCACCAAAATGTGTATGCTATCAACAATGGCAATGAGAAAAGATACAAGAAAATGAAAATATGGATTGACTGTTTGTGTGTGAAATGTGTCATGCTGTCAAGGATGTCAATATTCTTCTCAATAACTCCTATGGAGATATTTCCACCTTCTACATTAATTTCTCTACTACTCCTATGCAGATATTTCCACCTTCTACAATAACTGCTGCTCTATTGATACATGACCACCCTCACGCAAGTGGAGAAATGAAAGGTCAATATCAGCGAAGAAGACTAGGACGGGGAAAACCAACTAGGAAACTGGTGAGCCGCTGGGATGTATTTCATCGCAGGCGATTTCCTCTCCACCAATCTGCATCGTTCGACGTGAAAAAGGCTCTCAAATTCTAAACGTGGGGACGCCTCCGGCTTAATTATTTTTTTCACTCGAATAAAGCTAAAAAATCAAATACAAGAACAGACCAATAAAGGACACTGAAAATGCAGACAAACAGTCGATGTCGAATCCTATAGTATGCACCTAACTGAGAACCTAGAGCCTGCTCTTTGTCAATGAGTTTCATGTCTCCCCTCAATTTACCTTGATTTAAGATTTTACCTTCAATTTTGATACAACTTCAAATATAAAGATACGACAATTGAAAGAAATGGTAGCCCACATGGAGCAAGTGGTACAGTTTTTTTTGTAACAATCTACTTATCAATTCTAAACTTTCTTTGCAGTTGCTTGTAAAACTACTTAGGTTGAAAAATCTGCTTTTCATTTTCAACAGATTTGACCGAGAATACCATACAGTATGAAAAGGGAAGGTGTGTTATTGGATAAAATAAAATCTCCTAGGATTCTTTACTTTCCAACTTGCTTTTTCTGGGACCTCTTTTCCATTCTTATAAGGAATACTTAACCAATTTGAAGATAATTCTTTTGACAAGTAGTGGTGGAAGGTACGTCACTGGATAAAATAGGAGTCCTTACGTTTAAATTGTCTTAGTCAAATTACACCTGTTTTCCTGCAACCTTCTTCGCATTACTTTTAGATCGTATTAGTCATATTATACTTGTTTTTTCTGGGACCTGTCAATTTGAAGATATTTCCATTAACAAGTAACAGTGGAAGTATATTACTGAAAATAAAAGTTCTTGTTTTTCAATTACATTAATAAAAGTAAACCTGTTTTTCTTATGACCTGCCTCCTATTCCCATAAGAATACTTAGTCAATTTGAATATATTTCCCTTGACAATTAGTAGTTAACAACTTACGTCAAGGTTGATTTGTCCAATCTTGGAATATAGAGCTTACAAGGAAGCATCTGGAATTTTGACGACGAAAATGGGGTTCATCATCCCACGATGCTCACACACCAGTTATCTGAGGCACTCCCATTTCATAGGTCTCACCACATTAAATACACTTTACGTATAAACAACCTTAACCATTCCATCTAAAATACTAAGCTTGAAAGATTTTACGTACCAAAATCCCTCTGCCCAAGTCAATCGCACACAGAAAGCCTAGAAGACCCTGACTTTTCTAAAGACATCAACGTTACAAGCGCCACTGGATCCTCTGTTTAGGTTACCCAATCATAGCGGGTCACGCCTGCTACAGACCAAATACAGTGTATCTGTACCCTCTACCAATCATTATCAGAATACTCTTCGCATTTGCACTGTTACAGATGATTAATCTATTGTCATACTAAATGATTGAGATAAATGTTCGCATCAGGCCGAATTGTGAGGGTCAACCCTTCCTGTCAAGCAGGTTTTCCCCTACCGTTATCCATGGAAAGTCGCCCTTTAAATATTAAGCATATTTTATGTTTGGAAAAAATATCTAGGCTAAATATATATAGAAAATTTGAATGTGTAAATACAGCTATATGTCCCTCAAATTTAAGCCCTTGTCTCTTCTTAGTATATTGAGATATAAAATATTTATCAAGTATCTTTATCTTAGAAATAAGATAGGAAGGGATATAATGATTTTATAAAAAAATGTTTTATGAATTGAATATTATAAACAAAGAATTATATAGGTATATTAAATTTTTAGTTAAAAAAATTTAAAAATGTATTAATTTCATTTGTATTTTCTATTTTTTTTTTTGAGAAATAGTTTTTTTAAATCAGTTTTTAAGTGTTATGGGAGACACATCTTCAACCCCTGAGATGTGTCTCAAAGACTGGTACGCGTCTCCAGTATCAAAGATGTCCTTGGAAATGCCTCCAACAGCTTGGAAACTTGACGCACCGTCTCCCGAGCCTCCTAACGTCTCCTAGCGGAAAATTTGGCATCTCTCATGAAAATTTACTATTGCTCTTGTTTTCAAAGTTCAATGTCATGATATTTTCTATTCAAATTATTAATTTATTAATTTTTATTTATATTAAGAAAAGATGGCGCCTCTAAGTACCACGTCTCCTATTTTCAAAAAAAAATTGTACCAGATACTAATCTCTCATACCAATACCAGTACCAGTCTCTTGGAAACTATGAAATTTTTCATCCTATCTATTGCAAAATGAGAATCATAAAAATTCAAGTGGAGTATGGGTGTGTTGGTATGTCTATCATAGATTACATCCAATTTGACTAGACATAAATGTAGATCTCAATTAGTAACTTAGTTAATTAGAAATAGATAGACCACACATTTATTTTGAAAGTTGGTCAGAAATATAAATTATGGATGTTCATTGTACAAATTGTATATTATCTATGTCAAAAACACATCCATTTAAAATATTAAATTTGCTACTTTTGTTGCTAGGATTTTTAGTGAAAGTCTTCTTAGTTTTGCAGTAAAAAGCCTACCAATATGCTTAATCTACAATTTAGTTTTGTAATTAGTGGGTACTATGTTAGATAGCCTTCTATATTTATATACAATTTTGGTGGCTTTTGTTTTCAATTATTTCATCTATAAAGGGAGAGAGCTAGGGAAAACATGTATTGACAAGGTTAAAAGGGGAATAGTCTCTTTATTTAAATATTCTATGACATGTGTTTAAATGTTTGTTTTATTTGTGTGGGGTTCCTCTCATGTCTAAGATCAAATCTCTTGTCCAATAAAGCACAAAATTGATAAGTAAGAGGTATTTCTTGTGGTTAAATCCTAATAAAACATCGTAACAACACAAAATGACTAGAGCATCAAATAGTTTTTCTCTTTTTCTCACACATATAACTCATTTTTTGAATTTTCTTTCAAATTTAAATGTATGTTCTCCATCCTCGTATGAATGTCTATTATGTAATTCTTCAATTCAATTTTTGTAAAAAAAGAGCCCTAATCATTCTTCTATTTTTGTATATCTTTCCTTTCTACCAAAAAGAACATCTCGATTCCCAACTTTGCAAGGCTTGCTTATGAGAGTATTCATGTTCATAAATAATTTTGATTGGTAATAGAATGCTTGGAGTACACTCATTTTCTAACAAGTCAAATTTGAATATTTTCTAGCTAAAATACATGTTTCTTTTATTGATAATCTAGTTCATCATAATAAGTACTTACAAAGCACTTGGTCCATGAAATAACATTTAAAAAACAATTCAAGTGGGAAGTGCAAATGAAAAGCAATCATTGTCATGAAGTGTAATTTGCTTAGAATGTGCTTCTTTCCAAATGATTTGTGAATATTAATGTAGGACCAATGAGAACATCTAAGTCATCTCAAACATTTTTATCACTATCAAATTTTCTAATTGAGTTTCATCTTGATACTAACAAATAAAATTATGTAAATGTATGAAGCAAAAGTGATCAAATTTATCTTTCTATAAAAGATGATATTGATGAATATTGAATGCAAATTCCACATTTAACAAACAATCCAATACACAATATGCATAGAGGTATAGATAGACACTATAAATCTCATATTAATGCATGATTAGATCATTTCCTACCATGTACCCTAATTTAATTTTATTCAACATAGATTGGAATCATAAAAGAAGTAACATATACTTAGAAGAATAATTAAACAATTATATGGCAATAAACATGCTTTGACATGGCAACTATTAGCATGCAAAAATTCAAGATCTAAAAATTGACCAATTTAATCTAATTATATGTAATAATAATAATCCTTCTAACAACACCACTATTAATCTTAGAATGATGTGAGAAAACAATTTTTCATGAATATTAGTAGAATAGATAACACACTTTGTAATTTGTACATAAAAAATCATAACTTAAATATAAAATTATAAATTTTATTTTTTATCATATTATACAGAAAAAAAAATATACAACAAACAATATAGACACTTTATATGTATGTATATATGTATGTATTTATGTATGTATGTGTGTATGTATGCATGTATGTCCAACAAATTAATAAAACAATACTCTTATCCAAAAAAAAAAAAAAAAATTCCAATAAAAACGACCATTGACTGCATAATTCATGCAAAATGTTGTTTTTAAGGGGACAAACCTTTACACAAGATAAGTAGAGTCTTATGGAAAAAAATTCTAATTTAATCTTTAGATATAACCCATTAGCTTATATATATCATGCTTACTCCAAGTTCTATGTATCACAAGGTTGGTTTCCATTTCCCACAAAAATTATTACAATGTCTCTTTTTGTGGATGGAACTTTTTTACAGCTGTAATAGTACACATCCATTTGTAATTTGACTTATCCAATAGAACCAAGCCATTCCACTTATCTAACAACAAAAAACTTAGTAAGGAAACACAAACTCACATCTCAAAGTAAGGGGAAAGGTAAACTTGAAATCAACGGATCAATCACACACAGACAACCTAAGAAACAAATGCTCAATCAGAGCCACCAATATTTATGAGTCGCCTTCTGATTTCGTGGGTTGCAGACGATTGATTCAATGTCACAATGAATGGTTGAGAAAATCTGTACATAATCACATAGAAATTTAAACAGGAACATAAAAATTAACTAATAGGTGACACAATTGCTTATCGATTACTCAACATAGAACCTGTTCGCAAATATGTAAACATATTACAACAATTTTTTTCATTACTATTTCTGTTACCATAACGATACAATTACAATGATTCTCGCTATTACAAATCTACCATTACAATAGTGAACGACAAAATCCTGGCTTTCAAAGAAGACATCAATCACTACACTAGAGAAGCCCAAAAACTCCCTACTCAGAAGAGAAATCCAGAAAAATACACTACGCAAACGACGTCACGACAATACTTAATTCCTGCAGCCGCTGTGGCATAGAATTCTAACAGTGACAGACAAAGCGATCATTTGGCTCGGCAAAGGAAGATTGCGTAATGGGTATCTATGTTATGTACAGCACCAGTTGCCAAAAGCCCAATGGCCATCTTTCATGGTTGCAATACCATGCTCCGGGAGACCATTAATATCGACCTTCACACACACCAAATCCACTCGAAGCCTGCACGCCATTTCATCGCATCTGTAACTCCACCCTGATTTGTTC
>VDFB02365865.1:0-77407 GCA_007258455.2 Sequoia sempervirens | reverse complement strand
AAAGATATTAACATCATATTCACTATAATAGAGTCATGACATTTTGATCTACATCCCTTCATAGATTAATTTCTTGTATTATGGTTCAAGAGTTTAGTTGGTTGTGTTGTGATAATATTATACCAAAGAACTCAAGTCTTTACACCTTCTACAAAAAGAGATAGAGTTAATAGTGTTCAGGTCTATGCAATATAATGTTAAAAGATTGTTGGAATGCTTTTTATTCCTCTAGTGAGATAGATGTGACCATGCAGACTTAGGAATATGTTCACTTAGGCATATGAGTTATTCCTAGCAATTCTCTAGTGTTCTAGTGGTATGGAAGATTAGTTTTCAAATAATAGTTTGTTATAGATTTTCCAAAATGCTTGGTTATTGTACCTTGAGTGGTTTTCTCCTCTTTCTCCAACATTTTATGATTAGATACTTAAGGAAAAGGATGAATGTATATTTTGCATGGTCAACAATGCCTACATCTTGGTCCACATGATATTTTTTGTATCTCCTTGGTTGTTTCAAGTATAAAAGTGAGAGTGTTGATGGTATTGATAATATTTGGTCCAAGAAGGCTTGTTTAATTCTCTGTGATTGATCTTGTTCAATTAATTTTTCCTTGAAGAATGTCTTGTGATGCATTTGTGCCTGAAATAACAAATGATGATCCACAACTAAATCTCTTTAATTTTAGATGTGTTTTGGATCTGACCCATTCAATATCAAGTATTTCATCCAATGGTCATCTTTGTTCCAACTTAATTGGTGTTTTGATTAAATGGGAAAAGAAAGTTTTGAAGGGACTTGAAACCCTTTACAACTAAACATACAAAATTATGCTCAAAGATAAAACATTATGCCATCAACAACAACCATTAGCTAGAACATACAAAATGCTGCTCAAAGATAAAGCACTATGCCAGCAGTAGCAACCAAAAGCGAAAAAGAAGAAAAATAATAGTAAACAAACAAAGACCCAGCAACAAGAAAACAAACACAACAAAACAAAAAATTGGACACTATTTCATGCTCCTTAAGGTGTTAGCCACCTCAAGCTCCTAGTTCCTGTGGAGACCAAACATGTCCAATAGTTTTTTTTCTCTTCCTCAAAGTATTTCCTCAAATTACCCTTCCCTCTAGTAGTAGGGCCTTTAGCATCATCCTTCCCAACCTTTTTTCCTTTTCCTTTAGTAGCCTAGTCCTTATCCATCAGCTCAGTAAAGTAGAGTTGGTCTTCTCTTAGCTCACTAATCTTGCAGAATAGGACCTCCAAGGAATCAACACTATTCTTAATAGAAATGTGGTAGGCTTGCAATAATTTCTTAATTTCTACGTTGGTGTCCAAAATATTGGCCTCCAAATCAAAGATATGCTAATCACATAAATACTTGAAGTTAGAAAAATAACATTCTAAATCCACAATTCTATCAATCAAAATATCTGAGGTAGAGCCCTTTGGAAGATTCTACACATTTTCTTTCAATACCCTAATCTTAATGTTCACCCTATTGAATTCACGTAGAGTCCATTTCACTAACTTGAACATCCTAGTAGCCCCCACATGCGCCATGTCAAGGAGTTTGAATATTGATGTGAAATCATCATTAAGATACAATAAATCCTCTAATGGTGGGTTAACTTTAAGAGGTTTTTCTTTACTAGACTTTTGATTAACACCCTCATCCTCTTGCATAGATTTATCACCAGAGGGTTCCACACTAGGTGATTTTCAAACTAGGGAATCATCAATTTCAACCGTCTTCTCCTCAAAACCCTTCTCCTTGCAATGCTCAATAGTGTATTGAGCACCAACTTTCAGTGCTAGATTTTTCAACTTTGCAATATGCTTTGAAGCCCTTCTCAGCCTTTTCATGGCCTCCATAACAACAACATTCTCCTATAAACCCTCCTCCTTACCACCCACCACAACATCATCCTAACTATTAAAAACTGCATTGTCCTTAGACCTAGAGTCCCCATAACCAACCTCTGTATTGTTTCCAGCCATTTGGGACTCTGATTCCTGAATAATAACCCTCTTGGCAGCCCGTTTTCCTTTAGGGTTTCCCTTCTTCCTTTTCTTAGAAGGGGTGGCAATAGGGGAAGAAGACCCATGCTCATCTTCCTCAATCCACTCCTCCTCCCCACTAATGCTAGTGTCTGAGCCAAACGAGCGAGACCCATCACTAAAATTATTTTTCTTACCCTTTAAAGATTTAGTAAGAATGCAGACCCTCACATGCTTCATATTAACCAAGATGAGACACTTGTGTAGAACCAATTCCCTCCCATTTTTCAAATGTGCATACATAGACACCTCTAATGATGACAACAAAAAGAAAGCAAATGAAATAAAAATCCCATACCTAAAATGATTTAATAGTGTAAAATAATGGCCTAATATTGCAATAAACCTACCTTCAAGGTTCACATACTGCATAATAATCTCCACAATATCCATCCATATTTTCTTGAGGGACGTTCGCTCATATCCCCAAGATGACAACTTGATAAGTTTCATCCACTCATCATCCTTAAAAAATTGAGTCATAGCCTCCTCATTGCTTGCCAACTTAATTGGTGTTTTGTGATATTGCAAAGGATATATAGAAGATAAAATTTCTTTGTGACAATGTTGTGAGATAGAGCAAAATGAACGAGATGAAGTGTCCAAAATTAGTGTGAAGGGAAAATTGTGTGAACCAAGTGACTGCAACTTCAACATGCATTACATGATTCTTCAAAGCAATTCATAATCAATTTTCTCATTATACTATTCATGTATCTTTCTTTGAGATAGTAAGTCTCATTAGGTCCTTTTGTATCTTTCTCTAAGGTTGTATAACTTAGTCAAAAAGTCCATAGGTAGTGAGCCTTAAAAATTGTAATTCTCATTAGAAGTGAACTACATATATTGTGAGTTAATCCTCATTGTGGCTTTACCCTCATTGTGTTTTTCACGTAAAAAAATATTGGCGTCTTCATGTGATGCATGTGTTCTTTTTTGTTCTTTTGAGTTATGTGATGTGTTGATAATATACAAATGGAAATGGCTAAGTTTTAAGATATGCTTATTCACCCCACTTCTCAGCACATCATTGTGTTCAACATACACTTGTAGAAAAATATATAATGTGTAAAAGAAATATATAATATAAGAAAATGATAACTTGAAAAAATAAAATGCAGTAACATTAACAACTCAAATTCCTATTTAACAATCATGAAAAAATTAAATTAAATTGTGTTCACTTATTGGGAATTTGAATGTAACTGAATGGGATAAAATTCTAATTTAATTCACAACATATTTTGATAGAGTGGATTAACATTAAGTTTTATTTATGAAAATTATGAAAGAAATGAGGAAATTTATAGACTTTCAAGTTAAAATAAAATGTAAGATAAGGATAAGCTTAGAGACTTGAGTAAAAGTTATGAGAGGATTAAATTAAATTATTCAAGTTAATAAATGGATACATGAGTGCAATTAGTATTCATTCAAATATAAATTTACTGAGTAAAGAAGATGTCTCTAAAATAAGAGAAAACAAAATTTTATTTAAAAATGGATAATTAGCTCCTAATTGACTATGTAGTAAAATATAATTTAATTTAATAGATAAGTGGATTAATAAATAATTATTAATTAATAAGTGATATGTGCTATGATAAATGATTAATAATATGATAATTAATAAATGGTAATAAATGATGAGAAATGTGATTATCAATAAATGATTAATCAATCATAGGGTAAATTTTAATAAGTTATTAAAGAAAAGGTTGGTGATTAGATGAATAATTTTAGTGTCTACAATTTTCTACTCTTTGAAACAATGTTTGAAGTGACAATATTTCAAGGAAAATAAAATAAGCTAAGAAGAAAATTAAGAAAGAATAAAGATGATCATATACCCTAGTTAGGTAGGAAATAAAAAATTAGAAAAGTGATATGATTGATGCCCCCTTAAGAGATTACCCATGTGAAAACTACATGAGTGATCTCTTAAAAGAAGAGATAGGAAGAAAATAGAAGATAAAAGATGAACACTAAAAAAAGACACATACAATAAATATTGTTGACTTTGTGTTTAACAACCTATATTTGATGCAAGGTGATAATCTATCCAATGCTCGGATTGAATCTCAATAAAAAAATAGGATTCCCCATAAATCAAAATGAATCTAATGCTCTGAGGATGTTTCCTCTAGGGGAACCACTATCCTAGTAGGTCTTTTTTAGATTTATTTTTGCAGTCCTCGAGAGCTAGATCGAAGCTTCCAATTTTTATGTACAAATTTGTTATATCATTGTCAAATCTTTTTGTAAGTGAGTTATGTGAGTTTTCAAGGTGTACGATTTCGATTGCAACAATGAATAATTGATCTTCAAACTTCCTTAAATCCTCTTTAGACCTAAAACCTACACATTCAAATGGAGAAGAAAGTTTATGTCATTTAGTGGATTTCCTTAGTCAAACCCCATGCTAGTTTTCTACTTCCACAATAGTAATGCCAATGTAAAGGGATAAATGATAGGATGGAATGATGGATCCACAAAGTGCTACAACTCACCACCCTTCAATGGATTCTTTGAAGGACTAAAGTCATACACATCTTCTCTAGGTTTGGATCTTGAATTGCTCAAGTTGCTTGAATTGATTGAAGAACTACAAGGATTATGCTTCACAAACAACATAAACATGAGCACACTCACATACAATTTGACACAATGTTTGGATCTTGACTTTCTCTAGTAAATCCTCTAATGGTGGCTCTTGACTTCCTTGATAATGCTCTTGATAATAATTCTTTCCTTTGATTCTCAATACTTTCACCTAGTTTTGAAATGATGCAATAACTATGTATTTATATGCAATTATTCTTATTTCCAATAAATTATATTATGATAGCTAACATTGTATATTTGAAATTTAAATAATAAAATGTTGCCTCCGATATATTTGAATTCAAAGCCAAAATAGGGGGACATAAGTGCCTAGGGCACCACTATCCAAGTCCCATTTTGCAAGATACATAGTGTCAGGAGAAAAATATTAAAGGAAATGTTACCTCTAACCTATATAAATTTGGGGCTAGATTCAGAGGACAAGGGAACCCTTATCCAAATCAACTTTTTGAAGATTTGAAAAGCTAGGGGAAACATATTAAATGTATACACTAGTTTTCTACTTGTAATTTGTTGGTAGATATTAAACTATTCCAAAAAATGCATAATTTGGGAAATTAGGTGTTCAATTAGGTCCATGCACTTAAGGGGGAGCAAAAAATACTGTGAAATTATCAAGGGTGATAATTTATGACACTATATTTAGTCCCCACTTTAGTGAGAGTGTGCATTTACACTTAGACTCACACTAAAGTGTAAAATATGTCAAGAGGGGTTTGATTGTACAACTAGTAAAGAGATAGGATGACCAAGGATCTAGGGGGAGTGCACAAGACCCTAGGATCCAAGATCCCATAGAAAACCAACATGAGCACAAAGGAACACACACATGTATGAAATGTATCAAGATAACATACACAAACATACATTTCGAAAACATGAAGCATGCACAATGAAAAAATATGACATGATATAACATAAAGATGATGATGAAATAAAAACAAACATGATCCAAACACAATACAAACCTGAAGAAGAAACACACAATATGCATAATAAAAGGCAAGGTTAGTGCTAAAGTGATTTGAGTCAGTAAGCCAAAGAGACCTCACTCTTAAATTTGTGTCAAATACCAAACGTCATCCATCAAATGTGCTATCAAAATAAAATGTTTCTCTCAAAAGGATGTAAAATCACTCATGAGATACATAGATCTACTAGCTAGCTAGTTTCATTATGCTAGGTACCCATGCAATATGATGGGTTCCATAAGGCTAGAAAGTTGTGTTATGCTAGACACATGAAAAACATAGCTCTATTGTCAACAAAGTTGAATTATACTTGGCAGCCATGTTAATAACAAGGGGGGTTCCACAAGGCTAGAAAGTTATCTTATAATAGAAACTCTTTAAACACATAGCTCTACTATCAAGCAAGTTGTGTTATGCTTGGTGGTCATGTTAAAAGGGTGCTCAAGTTCATGACCCAACAAGCTCTATTATGTTGAATTCATTCACACCATCTTTCCAAAACCTCACATAAGAAGGTGCATAAACATGCCTATGAAGGTTCATAACAAACTCGCCTACAAACGTGCATAAATGGAAAAATTTCCTACAAAGGCACATAAATAGAAAACTCACCTACAAAGCTGCATAAAATTTCCCAAGAAGGTGCATGAGATAAGGCAAAAATCTCAAGGGGTGTTATAAACAACACCACAATAAAAGGTGATTTACAAAAATTATAAAGGGGCATTGCTCAATACACAAAGGGTCACACCTTAGGGAATATCACACATGATACCACCACTTAGAGAGGATAAGTCATGGAACACTAGATCACACTTTAGGGAAAATTGGACATAATATTTCCACTAAATGGAACATCATATGCCATGAAAAGTCACATCATTAGGGGACATCAAGCCTAATATCACCACAAAGGGGACATAAGTATGGATTGAGGAGATCACACTCCCATTCATAAAGTCACACTTTCTAAGAGATGTATGATATCATAACTAAAAAGGGGAAATTATTTATGAAAACTATGAGTGGGGGAATATATTCCCCCCCTTAAAATGTCAACATACTTGATATGTTGGTATTTTAAGGAGAAAATAATGCACACCTTGAAAACCAATTATCCTTGCCCACGTCTATGGAGACAAAGACAACCACACAAGAGATTATCATGTTGCTGCCATGGAAAATATGGTTGCACTTAAGATTGTACAACCATGAATGGTAATGAGAAAATACAAAGAGCTACAAATGACACATAGTGAGGACCAACATCATAGAATAAAGATCATTATTGTTTAAAGTAATTAGGTACATCAACACATGGAAGATCACTAGAATCCTTAAGTTGATGAATTTTATTACTCAAGGCTTGGAATTCATTGGTAGAATGATCATGCACTCAATGATGTGCAAAAAATTAGTTTTGTTATAAAATTTCTCTCATGTTCTTAGAGTGAGAGATATCAAGTAGGATTTGAGAAGCCTCAAAAAAATATGCTCTCAATCAGTAGTAGGATGCATTCCTCTCTTTTTTGAAGAGAAGCTTGCTCAATTACTACAAGATTTCATACATACAGTAGATGATAAATCATTAGATGAAGATGGCGACAAAGGTTAGAAACCTTGACCTTGTTTGGAAAAGTACAGTATAGACTTCACCTGATCCTTCACATTTTTCCATGTTTGCATTATATCCACTTTTGACAAGAATTTGGTATCCAAGGCCATATTATTCTTCCAACTCAAATGAATAGATCAAATCTACATACTCTAAAGAATAATTAGCTTTTTTCCAAGCACACATATCCTTTTTAATTTTTTAAAACTTATGCATCATACACTCATGATGGATGGAAGTTAAAGAGTCCCTATCACTAACATGGGATGAAATTTTTGGATTTGTTGATGTAGAACTGGATACAACACGTAACACTTTAGGTATAGATTGCAAGATTTTGTACTCTCCCATTAAGTAAGATGTAAAATCTAATGAGTCCCAATCATCATCTAAGATTTTTTTTATAGACAACATAAAATAATGATTATCATCAATTTGTATGGGTTCCTTGGAATTTTATGGAGAGATTTTAAACCCCGTTTAAAATAAGGTGTAAAATATAACAGCATTCATTTGAGAGTTGGAAGTATTATTTTCATATTTGAATTATAACTTATAAATTGCTTCATTTGATTTAATAGTGTATATATTATTATGTTCATACTTCATCTCATGGTGAAGAGTAGATGGAAATCCCTTCATGGCACAAATCCATGGTCTAAGGTCTACAAGGAGTTTCATGAAAGAGGTCTTGGCATAACATAAAAAGGTGTTTGTAAAGTTGTGTGTTCTACCTTGATGGGTAATGTAATCACTCCTAATGGTTGCTTGTTAACATAATCAAAGCCACAAATTGAAAGACCATTAGGTTCTATTTAAGATTATTTTCCTTGATAATTTTATCTAGAACATCAATGCTACAAATATTAATATGTGATCCATTATCTATCAAAATACACTTAATTCCAGTTCTATAACAATCACCATTATCATTAAAGATTTATTTTAGTTCTGGATCTCAAGAAAGGGTAATTCATATCGAGGGAAAGTAATATCCTATTTTGTGACTTTCATATAATCAAACAAGGCTACTACATTATTTGGGACATCAATATTCTACAATTTAGCCTTTTGGAGCATCCTGTGGTATGTAGGTGATGCTTGAATCAAATCCAATAGGGAGTTTTTTGTTGAATTATTATGAAGTTTCTCAATGAGATCATATTCTTTAGCACTATGCTAAGGAATGTTAGATGCAAGTGGAAGTTATGATTGAGGTAATGGGATGGATGTTGGCATTTTGTTTGGTTGTTTATTATTTCTATTGTTATAAGTGTGAGTGATTGTGTGATAAATTAGTTGTTATGACACATGATTACTAGTAAGTTGTTTTACAAAGTTTAGGATGTGGCCATAAGGTTTAGGAGATCCTATACTTTCAAATGACTTAGGAGGTCCAACGATTAGAGGATTTTTAGAAGGTCCAATAATTAGATGATTTTTAGGTCCAATAATTAGAGAATTTCTATGATGTCCAATAATTAAAGGATTTTTAAGAGGTCTAATAATTAAAGGAGATCAAATAGCCAATTGTGTGTTGATAACTTCAACTAAGTTATCTACTTCTTGATGATTTTCTAGTGAGGGGTATCTAATGTTGCCATAGCATCTTCATCTTCATCTATGCAATCCATCTTATAGTCTTTTGAAAGAAATTTATCAATGGTCTCATCCTCTTATCCAAAACTATCTTCCCAAGTATGAGAGGTAGGGGAAGAGAAACAAATAAGATTATCATGATGCTCAATGATTGGATCCTCTAACACCAAGATACCTTCTTCATAAGTATGTGATATATGTATCATGAGAATAATAACTATGATTGTCATGATTGTCCATGATTGCCTCCGCTTGCAGAAAAATCTTCTCACAAGTAGGAGAAATATTGAGAGAAGAACTAGCATGTTTGTTAATATTTTTGTTTTTTTTTTCCTTAGATTATTCTTAGAGGGAAAAAAATTATAATTATACAAGCCATGTGTTACCGTATAAAAACCACATATTTGAAAAGGAAACATGTTGTTGCTTTCCCTATGGATTAAATGAAAAAAAATAGATAGGTTTGAGAAATAGAATGCAAAAGTGGAAATCAGATCTGAATAGAGGACACAAACAAGAATTCACGCAACAAAAAAGCTAAAAATGCCTAGACAAGGACACCTAGGGCACCTATGTCCTACATAGTTTTTTGAAAATTTCAAAATTTGACTATGTATAATACTATTTAAGGATCTCAGGTCTATTTTTAGATAGGTTAAATAGTGAATATTTTTCTAAAACTTTCCCACTTTATGATTATTTAATTCATAATGCAAGTGTGGAACAATTTACAAAATTTTCAAGAAATAAAAGACATATGAAAATATGATTTCCAGAGCTAAGATGCAACATTTGCCTAATTCTAATATGCCACAATCTAAAACTAATGATGATAATTCCTTTTTGAAAAAAAAAATACAAATTTTCACTTTTTGAGCTATATGCAAGGTACCTAAATGAATGCGATAAACAATTTTAGATTTTATTTAAAATTTAAATGACCTAATTAAGATTTATGAATGTGATTTAGATGTAGATTTGAGATATAGTGACTAAAATAAATCCTATTGAAACCTCTAAGTGCAATATAATATGCCAAAAAAATAATTTTGTGCTCTTTTATGATGCATAATCTAGTGCCTAGATGAATAATGTAAAGTAATGCAATGCAAAACCTAGATATACAATAAATTGCTTCACCTTTGAGTTTAGGTATATAATGTTAACATATCAAGTTCACCAAAATTGGAAAATAGAAAAATTGAAGCCCTGGGATTTTACCCCTAGGATTTGACACTTTTTCAAATGGTATTTCTTTAGAGATTTGAGTTAGCAAGGGGTTGGTCATATTTATATAGGGTACAGGACTAACTTAAAATCTGAAAGTTGAGCCAACCTACCCTTCACCAAATCTAAAATGAGCTTGAGGATGAAATGAAATGATTTAATTGACCCAATGATGTAAATTACTATTCTGATGCAAATACAACAAATCTGAGATATCACAAAAAAATTTGGACTGCAAAAATGAATTCAGTAAGACATTGTGTACCTGCAATATAAATTTCATGATTTATGAGGATGTTTCCTTCAGAGGCACCATTATCCTAGTAGGTATTTTTTATATCTATTTTCACAATCCTCAAGAGGTATATTAGAGCTCCATACTTTCATCTACAAATTTTTTAGATCGTTGTCCAATCTTTTTGTAAGTGGGTTTTTGCCAATTTTCAAGGTCTAAGGTTTCGATTGCAACAATGAATAAATGATATTAAAACTTCCTCCAATCCTCTTCAAATCTAAAACCTACACATTCAAAGAGAGAAGAAAGGTTGTGCCATTTAGTGACTTTCCTTATTCAAACCCTATTTTAGTGTTGTGTCACCAAAAAATGTATAGTTGACATTTATTATACTCACTTGATTCTCTCTTATGGACTTTGGCTTGATTTTTCCAAGACTTAATGTTGTAATGTAGCCAACATATTCACATTAGGTCTTGAATCTTTATGAATCATTAAGACTTCTAGGTTGTCTTGTAAAAGTGTTGCGAAGTGTTGTAAACCACTTTCACACTTTGCTAGGACCCTTTCATCATAATTCACCTAAATAACTCCTTTCTATCACTTACCAAGTCTTATTTTAAAGTGTTGTAAGGAATTGTAACAAACTCTCACACTTTTCTAGACTTGTCATCACTAATTCAACCCTTTCTCATGTCTAAATGACCTTTTAGTACACTTTCCAGCCATTTTAAAGTGTGTTTTCGAGGATATTCCCATTGGACAACATTTGATGCCTTCAAATTCCTTACACCCACTTAATTTTCTTAAGTGGGACTAAGTCGCCAAGTAGGGGCGACTTAGTCCTTTTTGGCACAAAGCTCAAAATTATTTTAAATTTCTAGCGGGATTTTGTCCTCTAACCCTTGAGGTTCAACCTGTGATATGTTATTTTCAGGAAATTTTAATAAAATCAAGTATAAATAAGGTTTTTCTACTCATTTTATAGCCTCCTAATCTCTTGCACTCTCAAATTCATTAAGCATTCAATCTCTCAAGAAATCATGCAATCAAGCATAATCAAGTCATCCATTGGAGCACTTCATTGAATATCTTTAGACTTACACATCAAGGGTTTGGTAAGTTTATGACATTGCATGTTGTTTATTTATCATTCTTTTTCCATTTCATTTCATTTCATAGGCTTTGATTACCAAAGTGGGGTTTGACCAAGGCAAACCCCTATACTCTAACCCTTAACCATTTTTCCCTCTTTGCATGTGTGTTTGCAGAACTTTGTATGCAAATTTTGTCAAAGGAATTGGTGTTGAAAAGTGATCAAGAAATCATCAAAGTCAATCAAGTCAACAAACCCTAATTCAAGCTTGGAGACACCTTTTTACCTTGTTTCTATAGTGAAGCAGAAAGCTCAAGATTTTGTCTTGAAATCAGTTGGACTAAGTCACCACTATGGCAGATTAGTCCTGCTACTAGACCTAAAAAGTGGTTTCTACATTTTGATACGCATTTGGAAGATTCTTGTTCCAACAAGTTTTTCCGAAACTGGGACTAAGTTTCCCAACCTAGCGTAAGTGTCCCAGTCAACATTTTCAGTCAAATTTTCAGGATTCCAGAATCTCTTAGCATCAAGTTTCAAATTCCAAGTGCACTTCTTTGATTTTGTTCAAGTATTTCATCATTCACTTGCATTTTTTAGGCATTTTTTCATGACACTATGCTTTCAAACAAGTTGCATTTCTTAGGTTTTGTATCATTAGATCATTTCACTTTCAAATTAGTGCATTATTACATCTTAATTAGACACAATACATTTTATTCACATTAACTTTGAGTGTAGACATTTGCATTTTGGACCCCCATTCTTTCTTCTTTGAGGTGAAAAACCCTAGAAGGAGCTAAAGTAGTGTGGGAAATCCAAAATAATTATCCACAAATGTTTCCACATCCACAATGGAATTTTCAATGATAAAATGATAAATGATAGGAAGGAATGGTAAATCCACAAAGTGTTGCAACTCATCACCCTTCAATGGATTCCTCAAAGGACTAATTTCATACACATCTCCGCAAGGTTTGGATCTTGAATTGCTTGAATTTCTTAGACCTACAAGGATTAGTGTTCACAAACAACATAAAAATGAACAAAGTTACATACAATTTGACATGATGTTTAGATATTCAATTTTTGCAATAAATCCTCTAATGGTTGCTCGTGAATTGCTTGATAATGCTCTTGATAATAATTCTCACCTTTGATTCTCAATACTTTCATATAGTCTTCAAATGATGTAATAAATATGTATTTACATTCAATTATTCTAATTTCCTATAAATTAGATCTCAATAGCCAACATTGGATATTTGAAATTCAAATAATAAAATGCGATCACTTACATATTTGAATTTGGAGCCAAAATGGAGGGACATTAGCTCCTAGGGTGCCACTACCCCAGTCCTATTTTGCAAGATACATAATGTCAAGAGTAAAAAATTAAAGGAAATTCCACCTCTGACCTATGGAAATTTGGGGCCAGATCTGTGATACCCCTTGTGTTGTTGAACCTCTTTTGTGTTGATTTTGTACTCAAGTGTTTTGTGATGGTGATCAATTCACCGATTTTGGTTGGGTGTGGATTCATATTTTGGTTGGTTTGTTGCACTTGACATTACTTATGATGCTTGATGATATATTACATGGTGATTATGTTATTTTCTTATGTTATGGTTTCTTTAATAATATATGTGGTGATGTTGTGATTATATGTTGCTATGGTTTATGATGTGTTTGCTAGTGAGTCTTGGTGAAAGGACGGAGTGGCATCACTTGCTTGTGAGTGCCCTGCTACCCCGCAATTACCTTTCACGATGTGTCTACAATGGAGATCTACATGCTACTTGACATTTGTTTCTATGCAGGATGTAGGTATTGGACACCGACTCCACCTGCTTGTCAAGTTTGAGTGTGTCCCATAAACCCAATGGGTATGATGTTGAAAAGGGAGTTGATAAGGAAGTGTCCTTGTCACAAGTTCGTCACCTTGTTGTGAGTCTACGATGTCTTTGTCTCAACCTCATTTTTGTTTAGGTTTGGGTTAGTGTTGATTATTTATTTTCATATGTAAATGTTTGTTATTTAATTAATTTTTATTTTATGTGTGATTAATTAATGTTATTTAATTGATATAGTTATTTGTAGATAATTATAGTTAAGTTAATTGATTAATGTTCTTGATTGAGTGAATAGTTTAAATGAAATATTAGATACTTTGATGTAAATTAGAATTTTAAATTTACATAAGGTAAGTGGTATTGATTTTTGATTTTTTAAATTAATTAAATAGCTTATAATGCTTTATTATTATTAAAAGAAAAATAATTAAAATTAGTTCATTTATAATTAGAGTATTTACAGGAGTGAGTGGGGAATTTAATAAAAATCCTTTTTTAAAAATATTCATGGAGATAATATCGGCATGCTGTGAATGGTAAGAAGTTTCTTCACGGAAAGAAATTGGTTGTAGAATAGTTTTTGGGTTTTAGGGGTTTTTGGTTTTAAAAAAAAATTGAGGAGGTTTTCAGCATATATTTTTTGGGACTCATATTTTGTATCTTGCTAGAGGTGAAGTTTCTGGAAAGGTTTTAGAAGTTGAGCTCTGAAGGCGAAGCTTTTCCCCAATCCTTATTCCTTCAAGCTTCAAGAAAATAGGTTCCTTTACTATTTATTTAATTGTTTTCTTGTTTTGAAAAGATTGCCTGAAATTGTCTGTGTAAGAGGAAATTGTCATGAATTAGTTATAACCCTCTGTAGAAATGTTTGTTGATAGCTTATGAGTAGAAAAGTTTGTTAAAAGTTCCTCTGTAGAAAAACTTTGTTCTCGGCTGTTGAAGTTTCACCGAGTTTATTTTGTTGCCCTTGTAGAAATTTTTTTAGTGAAATTAGAGAACCTTGCAAAAGGTTATTTTTAAAACAATAGAAAAACATAGAGGAAAAATAGTAGAGATATTTTGAAACCATTTGAGTTTTGGATTGAAAACCTTCCTGTTAAAATTAGGGAAAACCCATATCCAGTTTTCCTGTAGATGAATATGATTTAAATCTATTTCTCTAAATTAATTTATTTGTCTGGAAAAATTTAAATAAAATAAAATAAAATATTTTCTATGAAAATTTTGGTTTCCTGTAGAAGAACTATGAACAAATTTCCCAGACAATATAGATTGTCTGAGAATACATTTTAAAAAATATATAATAAAATATTTTACTTAGGGGGTGTTGCATTACCTCCCCACTCCCATGGTGGAGTGCAACCACCATGGTTGCGCACAGTAGCCATAGGCTATTGGGCGCAACCTTGGTGGGGCTGCAACCTCCCCACACAGGGTGGACATAGTCCTCCCAGGGCTGCAAATATGTTTTAAGAAAGATTTTTATTTAAATTTTGTTTTTAATTAATATTCAAAGATTTAAATTTCTTAAATTTAATTTAAATTAAACTTTTTATTTTATATTTATATATATATTATATATATATATTTATATATTATTATATATATGTGTGTGTGTGTGTGTGTATGTATATATGTATATATATACATATACATGGATTATAATTATGTGGATTATTTTTATAATATTAATTTAAATTATGATAATAAATGTTATATACATATAAATATATATATATACACTTGGTCAAAATTATAAAAAAATATTACGTAGGCTATTTATAATGACTCCATGCTGTTACTGGACAAACTGGAAGAAAATATTTTATCAAATCCATTCGAGTGTTTTAATTAATGAAATAAAATGAGTAAACTGATAGTTTAACTTCCATGATGGATTTTGTGCAATGAGTTATCTTAATGTGATTGTTAAGTATAGTAAATCTACATTCTTTAACAAAATCTTGATTTTCTTTGAGTTCTTGTTGATTTCCTTGAGTTCGGTTATAATCATGTGGGGGCCCTTAAATTAGTTGAATTTTCTATAGGAATTAAGGTTATTGTTTAAAACTTCCAGAGGCATGGGAAAATGGTGGTTTATTATGTGACCTTTTAATTTGATACTTGTCTCTATTTTGACTTTAGTTGTGACTTTGAGTTAATTTATTTGGGTTGTACCCAGTTTTATGGGAGTTGATTTTTATGACTTTAGGTGAGATGGTTTTTCCTCGTGGTTGATCTATTTTGTGTTTTAGAGTACTTGTGGGTACAACCCCTTGGAATTTGTTGTTACTTTTTGGGTTTCTAGGGAGAGTGGCTCTACGTGGGCGTCGGTGCACAAAGGGGCTCTCAAGTGCACCCACGTTAGAGTTTGAGTAATAAGTGATAACCTAATTAATTAATTAGGGGGTGGGTAGTTAAACATTAACAAGATAATTGTGGATACCTCGTCTACCTATTAGTGCTTTTATAGACTAAAGGTGGGCTGAGAAGGTTGTGGTTGGCAAGATCGTTGACTGGTCTCCATGAGAGGTTAATGGTTCTGCACGAGTCACCCTATGGGGCCAACGCCTAGAGAGGCTGTCAGGATAACCATAGATGGGGGCGGTGCCTAGAGAAAGGCAGTCAGGATAACCCATGTAGGACTATGTGATGACACTCTCCTCTAGTATTCCCTTGAGATTTTTTAATTGCTAACCTCTGGAAGTGGTCTACTGATATGTTTTGGAAGTTGTCTTTTGATATTATGTTTTCCTTTATGTGTGTTTTAGCTTTCCATGCTTGGAGTTTAGTCTTGTGTATTATTTAAGATGTTCTTGGTCAAGGACCCTTTCTTATCTACTCCTAGCACAGGGGTGGTCAGGTGGAACATGCTACGCACCCCGTTGGGTTCCCTATCTTGCAGTTGTACTTTTTAGTGTAGAGTTTCACAAAGACAACTTGATCCAAAGTTTATATGTTTCCAGATGTATACTTGTACTTTTTTCATACTTTGTGTATTGATATGTTACTCTCCCATGTATTGGGTAGACTTATGATGTAATCTTGAGTAATTTCTCAAAGACATGTACTTGTAAATTGATGTAATGTATAATCACATTATGTAATTCATTCTTGTATCATAATTCTTAATATCGTTAAGGTTGTGTTATATCTGAGAAAATATGTTCTTTATATTTCCAAGTAAAATCTATTATGAATGGATGTATGGTTCTTTATGGTTTATTCTTTAATCATTGCATATCTTTAATAAATGTTTAAATAAAGGCATGTGAATGAATGAGTTACATTAGTAGAATTGGTAATTACTATTATCAACTATGTTATGGGATATATTATGTAATGTCATCTCGTGTACCCCAAGGGACTTAGGTGTTTAACTTGTAATCATTAGTTATGTTAGTTGCATTAGTAAACTTAGTGTTTATTCTTAATGTTTTCAAAAAAAAATAAAAATTGCATTTTTTAGTTGTCCTTTGGGGTTTGTGTGATGGGGCGTTACAAGATCAAGAAGACAAGTGCCAAGGGTGCCCTTGTCTAGAACCACATTTTGAAGATTTGAAAACCCAAGGGAAAAATATTGAATATATGTATTAATTTTCTACTTACAATTTGTTGTTAAATGCTAAAATGGGCCATCAAATACATAATTTAGTAAATTAGATGCTAAATCAAGTCCATGCACTTAAGAGGGAGCAAAATATTGTGTGAATTGTCAAGGGTGACAATTTACAACACTACAATAACATTTTTGACAAATTAACCTCCACCAAGATATGAGCAAATGAAGTGCGGGTAAAGTTATTTGAAGAAAGATCCACTTTTAAGAATCTACCAATAGAATTTCCAATGACCTCATAAGTAGAGGAACAACAAAACTATAATGGGATATAAAACAATCTCACCAAAATAGTTAGTATATCAATGGATTCCTTTAAAGGGTTAAAGGAAGGAGCCCAAGGCTGAAGTAGAAAGGGATGGGAATCTCATTCCCAACTACCATTATCTAAAATAACCTATCTATCCTAAAAAATAATCAAAACAAACTACAAAAAAACCTCCAGTAGAAGGTTAAATTTATATATCTTAAACTCAAATAAAGGTGTCCAATGCTTTGAAATCCAATGATGCAAGTCAAGAAGAGAATACCAAAAGAGGAAAATATGTAGATCAAATCCTTTATGGAGCATAAATTAGTATAGTCGATCACTCCTTTCCCTAGGGAAATGGTAGGGGCAACATTAGAATAGGGGAGAAGCAACTATTATCTCAAACCCTTATCAACAAAAAATCCCATCACTACCCTATTAGTAGTCCTCACAACATCAACAAAAGAGCCTTGAAGGGGATCCCACCTACAACCTATCTATAATCAACAATGGACACATCTTGAACATAATACAAAGAAGAAAAACTTGACACAAAAGTAGGAGGAGATCTTGCATCTAAAGGCACAAACTCCTCCACCACAACAAAAATCCCATCTATAGGGATGAAACCAAAAGGAGACACACTTTGTAGTGGAGGTAGAGAAATAAATCCATCACTAGGAGCAAGGAGTGCCAAATCAACCACTAAATCATATGGAGGATGAGAACAATAACCATTGAGTAGGAAAGTACTATTTGAATGGGAAGGAATGTAAAAGGATTGAGAGGAGCAGTAGAGCACCATTTATTTATATAATTTTTTTTGTTGGTGTGCTAACATCAGGGTAATAAATCTCCATTGTTTACACAATAGAGAGTGACCACACAAGGTTTGAACCTTGATTGTTGGCCCTACATGCAAGGAGCACCACCACTTTACCAAAGGAACTCCCCTAAAAAAATAAAATTATATAACTTAATAGTATAAATGATTACCATAATAACTTAATAGTATAAATGATTAAAATTTAATTTTTTTATTTTAAGAGAAATTTAAAATGAAATCATTATAAATATTAGTAATCTAGATAAGAAAAATATTTTTAATTATTCATTAAAAATTAAAAATAATATTCATTCTTTATCTTTGTGTTTTTGTGACAATGTAAAAACTAAATTTGAATTATTTATACACTTAGTTGTTTATAATGTATTATTAAAATGTATTATAACTTGATAAATATATTTTTTTATAATTTGTAGGATGCCTTGCCTAAGGTTAGATTTTGAAAATGAAGAGCAATGAAGAGAACATTAAAAAAAATAAAAAAATATTATATTAGAGAATGACATAAACAAATGGATGCACACAAAGAGAACAAATAAGAAGTCTTCAAAATGAGGAGCAAGAAAGAAAACAACAAAGACAATATGCTTGAAATTATATGGTACAATAATGTGAACACATGAGTGATGTAAAAGGACAAGTAAGATATCATTGTAACCACAATGATAAAAAAGAGAAAGCTTAACATGTGTTGCTATATCATGTGTCAAATCCTTTATGGACTCAAACTATCACCACCATTTTCATACGATCATTCTTAAAAATGAAAATAAGGAAGCAAGTCACCAAAATGAGAGTTGAAGAAAAGTGTTTCAAATCTTTGGAAGCACAATAATTTTATGTAATGTATACATTATTATATATAATTCTTTTACAAAACACTAATTATTTAACATTGAGATTGTATTTTTGGTTTAATACAAAATGTCTCATTCGTTATCTTTTAATATAATGATTGTGCATTTGAAAATATTAAATGTTTCAAAAAAAAGTATTACACATTTACAAAGGGTAATACTACTTTATTCAAACATAAAAAAATGATGTTAAATCAATATTTCACATATCGTAGATGCTACTAGCTTAAATATCTTGAATATAAACGTTTCAAGATTAATATCTATTGACGTCTTTTACATAGATATATTTAAGATATCTATGCTAATTAATTTAAATTAAAAATTTACAAGTCGAATGTATAGACACTATATTTATGTCAAATCCTAAATAAAAAATATAATATATCAGGTAAAATATAAAACAACAAATTATGTATTATTTGTACTGTACACCTTGACTATGTATTGAACAATAAAACAAGACACTACGGAAGCCCGGGCACTTCATCTCACATTGTCCGTCAATAAAACAATAAAACAATAGAACATTGAATTCTTGTGGATGAAAAGGTTGAGACACTAAGATTTTAATATTGCAAGGCCATCATACCAGGAACTGGGAATCAACAAGACCTATTCGGTGGGAATTTGGTAGTGTTTCAGGCACTCAGGAATTCAGTACGGAGGCAATTATGCTTTTCCTTTCTTAAGACATACCATGTCCCAATGAAAAGAATGCTTCGTGATCTTAAAATGTATAGAGATCTACAGGAGGCATGCATATTTCGGGTACTTGGAAAGACAAGTGTCTGGATGACAGCAGTCTGCTTCCCCCAGCTTAACTACAGTACGATAAGGGATTACTTTAGTGGGTTGATGTTTAATCTCTGAGTTTCAATGTCTATGTTTATGCCTCGGGAACTTTTCTTTTCGCTTATCGATAGAGCTAGGTTTTCGAAATAAGCTCCTGATGAATCGATCAATTTTCCAATCTGCTTTTTCTAGGGTTTTTGGCAAGATCCTTCAGGATAGTTGTTTTCTTTCAGAATTTCTGACTTTTTAAAGCCCAAGAATACGTTATTCACCTGTACAGATTAGATTTTTAATTCCAAGCAACAAGCGATATTCCAAGTTATTGTACTTCAAGGTGGAATCCGTGTTTACATTAGCATTATAATAAAGCCTGTTCTAGGCTTACATTACTGTATTTGCTTTTCAAATTTTTAACTAAACATTGCACGTTTCTATTTTTTTATTAAACTGTTTTCTTAAGATTTTAAGTAAAGGAAACAACTGTCCTTAAATAGCTATCTGCAACATTTTGCGTACTTCGTGTTATTAAGACCATGTTCATATCTGGTTAGTCATAGCAGGATGAAATATAATGCAATATGAGAGTCGATTACTCCTCAGATTTCATGCTTCATGGGTTCCATTTTTTTTCCATGGAGAGAATGAAGGTAATTAAATAAAAAAAAATTATCAATGATGATCTAAATACACATATATTTGGAGACCACACAGAAAAATCAAAATAGATTGGGGCAAGCACATATTTTTACAAGAGGACCGAATCTAACTAATCATCTCTAGCAATCAACTAATCAGAGCACCTACCTTATAAAAACCAATTAATCTACAAACAATGCACATTAGTAATTAATTACT
Source organism: Sequoia sempervirens (assembly GCA_007258455.2). Lineage (NCBI taxonomy): Eukaryota > Viridiplantae > Streptophyta > Pinopsida > Cupressales > Cupressaceae > Sequoia > Sequoia sempervirens. Next base: position 56,904 of record VDFB02365865.1, on the reverse strand, counting down.
TTCATTCTCTCATAATGGACATTGTAAATAAATAAAAAAAATAAAAAAAATCATTAGTTTGTCTTATTTCTTCTCTATAATGAACACTTGGAAGAACACCAATGAAAGTGTGAAGTGTTTAAAAGTGATCACAAGCAAAGGATTTTGTGAAGATATTGACAAGTTGTGTCATAGTGTGGCAATTACAAATTTGACTAAACCTTGGTGAATAGACTCATGGATGTATTGATGCTTAGTCTAGCTATGAAACACTAGATGCCTACTCCCATAAGTAGTACTATCATTATTATTATAATTACACTATGGGACTATCTTAAATTTTCTACAAATCCTCTAAGACTCTCAACCAAACTCCTTACTAATGAGTAAAAGTTGTAGCGATGTGTTCAAATCTATAATAGAATGTGGATAGAGTGGATAATTATTTTGATTTCCAAGAAATAATTGTTGAAACAAATATTGAATGTGTAATAAAATGTATACATTTGATCTTATGTAGAACCTACCCAATCTAAATCATTATGTGAAACCAACTTAATCTCCTTTCATTGTTAAAAATGCAGACATTTGTAATGTCCCTTTGAGATATCTCAAAATTTTCTTAGTAGCACATTCATGTGTCTCCTTAGCTTCTAACATGACCATAGAGACTAAGTCAATAGTAAATTTGATATCAAGTATAGTAGTGGTCAACTTGATCAAATAACCAATCACTTATCTATATAGAGTGGGATTCACTTAAGCAAAATTATCACAAGTGGACAATGTAAGTCAAACTTTCATACTCATGGCTATAGGATTGTGATCCTTCATATAAAAAAATTGAAGAAGATTTGAACATACTTTTTGTAGAAAAAATATATCGTATGTATATTACTAAATTTCAATAAGAATAAAATAATGCATATATCCTATGTTAGACATGCATGACAATTGAGAGGGGGGTGAATTAGTTGTGTATTGAAACCTTCAAACCCTTATTAAGAATGTAGACAAATGAAACAACAACACATCCATAAACATTGATAATAGAACACCAATTTTTTATGTGGAAAACCCTATAAGGGAAGAACCATAGTGAGGATTAACTCACTATATGAAAATCAAAACTGATTACAAGAGGCTCACTTCCTGAAGGGCTCACTGCCTAGAGGACTCACTGTCCAAAAGGAAAGGCCCATTCCCAAGGGCTCACTTCCCAAGAAGATCACTTCTTCTAAGTTACAAAGAAACAATTACAAGGATGTTCACTACCATAGTGCAATTGGAGAAACCACCATAATATCTCTTTAACATCCACAACCTTCGGCTCACTGCATCTAGTGACTTCTTGCACACTAAGCTGTAGACACCTTTTGCTCACTTTTTCTTGTAATCTTAGGTTTTTTTGCTTGTACTCTAATCTAAACACATGATCACATATACATCATTCCATACCAAACACATATCCAAATATTTCAACTCTCATATATACCTTTCATAATCTTGAGTAACCTTCTTTTGGTTGGATTCAATGAAATGTATGTAATTCAAACGTGCAACCACCAAATAGGTCGGCACCAAACACCTCCATGGTGGAAATAAGTGAGGGAAAACCACATCAAGGGTTAAAGAGGACAAAAATCTATACTAACACACTACACCAAGATTCCACAAGCCATGAAACTTGTCCTCAAACAATGGTAACACACCAAGTTGGTCAAATCGATATTAACAATATCAAACAACCAAATTCACACTTCACCAAGGCCAAAAACATCATGTGAACAATGTAGTGACCTAATTGAAGCTTTAAAGTGTCATGGTGGATATAAATGCAAGATCATTTTAGATGAGACTAAGTGGAGAAGTGTACATGAGCAAATAAGTGTATGTGCGAATTTTATTGAATATCTAAAAATGATAGTGTGTTGCAGGTGCACCTTGTTCATTGAATGCCTTCAAAAGGAATAATTGTAAAATTTGAATTTTCAAATGTAAAAAAATGTAAAAGGGTCATGTAAATGTCATTTCCAATGTATTTTAGTTTTCTATAGGTCTCTAGGTAGTCAAAATGATGGAAAAAGTAAAACTTGAAAAAAATTGTAAAGTTGTCAATTATGTAAAAATGCAAAAAGAGCAAAAAAGCAAGAATATGAAGAGTCAAGTGTGAAAATAGAAGGTTTGGTCAATTCAGAATTGAAGAGGCAGTTGCATAATTGTTGTAATCATCTCTATAAAGCATGTAAAAGGTGAGGAAAAGGCAGTCTTTTGAATCTGGTAACCAATTTTGTAATAAAGAGTACCCTATTTTTTAGAAATCAACACATTTTTTGTGATTTTTCCATCTTTTAGGATTTGTACAACATTTTTAAGTTTTTTTTTCTATTTATTTGAATTGATAAAGGTTGAGTCTCTTGATAATAAGTGGTTTTGAGAAGATCAATTGGAATCTAAGGGCTGATTGCAAACTTTTTCTTTATAACTATTTATAACCCTTAAAAATAGGGTTTGAGAGTCTTTTAAGATTCAAACCACCATTCCACCGATGGATGTTAGTTAGATTCATGGAATGGGAATTTTTAGGATACACTTTTTTTTGTGAATGTGTGTGGGTGTAGGGGAAGCAATGGTGGAAAGTTTTGATGTTGCCTTTAACAAAGATTCCAAGTTTTTCCCTTGAAAATTGATGGTTACAAGTATGGTTATGGAGAAATTGCATGTATAAAGGCTAGGTGATGGTGGATTAAGCTTGGGATAGCATAATTTAAAATGTTTGAAGTGGTGGTAGGTGAATTTTAGGTTTTTATTGTTCTTTTTCAATAAACCCTTGCTTGCTTGATTCTAAATAATGCTTGAATGAGGGTTTTACAATATGATGCATTATTGAGCTTTTAAATCTCTAAAAGATGGTGAAATGGAACTTTTCAAACCTAAATCAATGCTCCCTAGGGATATTTGGGTGTTTGGAGTTGATTTGAAGGTACTTCCTTTGAAATTTTGAACTAATTAGTGTGATTTGGCAGCGAACAGTCTATTGGTTCTCACACATTTTCCACAAGTATGTTTTCTTTTGTGATATGTTAAAAAAGGAAAAAATGGGCTTCTGGATCAGTAAATAGCTTATGGTGTTTCAGTATGGTTTTTTTGGTGTACCCATTTTTGTTGTCTTGCTATACTACAAGGGTTTTGGAATTAAGTTTGCAAGAAGGTGTAATTCTATAAATGTGGAGATCTAAGTGGTTGCATTGTATTGTAACTAATGAAATATTGATGGTAAAGGTGTATCTAATGTTTGGGAGAGGTCTAGATACAGTAAGTTTGCTGATTTGATGTGTTTGAGCAATATGAACCCTCTGTGCAAATGGTTTTTTGACTGCAAGAATCAAAGGATCTGATAAATAATTGTTATGTGAGTATGTTCTTGGTTTGTTTCAATCAAAATTGTGATGAATATAGTGTCTTGGAGGTCTGGTAAAAGGTTTGTAACAAGAATCCATGGTTTGATGTCATTTTGAATTGTGGAGTGAGTTGCATAGAAGAGTAAATTTGGTATGTATGTTTAATGAATGGGTGGATATAGAGTTTCCTGATCAGATAGTTGCTTTGTTTCAGTTAATGCAATGTGGAAGAAAGTAATGTAAGGTATTTTGAGAGCTTTGAAGCTAGATTGAGTGAATTTTATCTTTTTGACTTAATGAAATAAGTTAAAATTTGGTGAATAGTGAATGATTTGGTTGGTTAAGTGTTTCTCAATGATATTATTATATTGGTTTAGTCAATTGGATGTTGGTTAAGGTATAAAGGTCTAGAATGTTTATGTGGTGATTTGGCTTATTGGTAGCCTTAAAATTTCAAGTGAAAATGATGGATTTTGGTGAATGGATAAGCGAGGTTTTGATGGATTTGCTAATTGATCTTCTTAGTTGTTTTTTGGGTCAAAAGTAACCTTGATGGTTTGTGGTTTTTGGTAGATGCTTTGCATCATAGTGCTAAAGTGTGTGAAAGGAAAGATAAATTATGCTATAATGCCTCAGTCAATAGAGTTTTGGGTTGCAAATGATTGTAATTTTCTCTAAATCATGTTGTATCTTGCTCTAAGATAGTGAATCTCATTAGGTACTTATATCTTGCTCATGAATTTGTGTTGTCCTTAGTTTAGCAAGTCCTCAATATCTTGCTCTAATGTAGTGAGAATTCTTGCAAGTCTTTTTTGTAGTAAGACTTATATTTTGAGTCAATTCTCATTATGTTTTTTCCCTCATTGGTTTTTTCACGTAAATCTCGTGTTCTCCTTGTGCATGTGTGTGTTTTCTATTTCTCATTGTTGTTGATTTGGTTTGATGTAGAATTGCTATATATTTCATTATTGAAGTTGCTAAGGGTTCAAACTGCTATATCATTATTTATTACTATTTAGCTTAAAGGTTTCTTTATCTAGTAAAGAAGGGATCAAGTTTTGATAAAACTAATTCACCCCCCTCTTAGTCTCCAAAAGTTTTCACCAATTGGTATTAGTTCCTCTGTAGAAACTTAACAACTTGAGGAAAAGGTTCAATATATAACATGATAATTCATACTATAAGGGTCGTAGGTTTGATGGGACTAACTACTCCTTGTGGAAAATGAGAATGGAAGGAAACCTACTCTCTTGGGTTTGGTGTGTGGCAATTAGTCAAAAGTGGTTATATTGCTCCTACCACTCCTCTTACAGATCCAACTATTTAATTAGACTATATGAGTGTAATGCCAAAGCCAATAATGCTATCTTGTGTGGGTTGGATGATTCAGAACTCTTGAAGGTGATTAATTTTAGTTCTACCAAAGATTCCTAGGAAAATATTAGTAGCATCTATGAAAGAGACACTAAAGTGAAGCAAGATAAGATGCAGATCTATAAGAGTAGATTTGAGACTCTAAAGATAACTGAAGATGAAGACATTGCAAGTTATATGCTCTAAGTACAAGAATTTTGGCATCTCTAGAATTGCTGGAGAAGTGAAAGAAAGTGAAATTGTTAAGAAAGTTTTGAGATCTCTCCCAAAATATTACAGTCACAAAATATCTTCCATTAAAGAGTCAAAGGAATTAGACCAATATATAGTTAATGAAATTTTTGGTACTCTTACTTCCTTTGAGATGAGAGAGTTTAATAAAGATCTTCCAAAGAAGGATTTTTCATTCAAATCCACCAAAATTATTGAAGAATTTGTTGATTAAAATAATGAACTTGATGAGGTTGAAGAAAAATTTGTGAGAAGATTGAATAAAGGCACTAGAAAGTAAAAAGGTAAGTTACCATTCTAGTGTTCCAATTATGGAAGAATAGGTCATTTTCATCTAAATACTCTTTTAAAGAATCAGATGATAGGAATAAAAGAGATAGGGTTAAAAAGGGAATTTATTCCAAAGAAAGAAGTGGCCCCTCTTAAGATGAGGAGAATGATTCAACTGATGTAACTCTCTTGATGGTTTTCAATACTGTTGACAGAAAGTTTAATATTGAGAAATACAAGATGTCCAACTCCTTTGGTGATGAAGATGTGCTTTCCTCAATTTTGGATCTAGATTTTATGGAACTCAAAGTTTGGGACGTCAATTCAAATGATTGGGGAATATAATTTGAAGGAAAAATTTGGTATGCTCTATAAAACCTGAATGAAGCAAGGGGACTAAATTAGAAATATGAAAGCTTGTTCTAATGGTGTGCATTTTCACCCCTTGCGAATTCCACATTTACATACCTCCTACCTTAGAGAATTAAGTCCAATAATGCAATTTCATGCTCTTCATCCATTTTCCATCCATTTGGTAGCTTTTTTTCATTTCGATAGAGGATATTCTATTTGGGACGCTAGCGCAACATGTGGATGTCTGCATAGTGTGCTAGGGCATGTGCGGGATCATGGTATGCCAAGCGAGCCCTTAAGTGGCAAAAAATTCAAAAATCGTGTTAGGCAACTTGACGTAAATATTTGAATAAGTTATCTATATTATTTCAAAATATGTAAGAATAGAATTTGTAGAAAATTGAATTTAGTTTCTAAAATACTAGGTTTATTTAAAAATAAATAAAATATATTTGGTGAAAATTTGAAATTTCAATGCGATAGTACTTAAAATTCAGGGAAAAAATAAGAAGTAGGTGTTCTGACCACCCTAACCACAATAAAATGATAATATTTTTTGTAAGATTTTATATATAAAGTAGAGGACTCATGTCCGGATGTGATGCATATTTTTTTGTAATTTTTTTGAGTAAATAATTAATTATGAATTTTTATTACAACTTTTAGAAAATATAAAACTCGTCTGTCTGACCACCTTAACTTGGTCAAAAATTCATGAAATTTAATTTTTCTTTTTTTAATCCTATAGTATGTAAAGCATAGAATGTGACGCATGTTTTGGATTCAAAAAATATGATACCGTTTGAAAGTTATAGATGTTTTTCAATCAGCCTATCGATCAGGACTTTAGTCGTAATTATAATAGAAAATGAATAATAATTATTTATTAAATTCAAATTAAATCATAATTTATATTTTTGGAAATCTGAGAATCTCCTCTAAAACCCTTTTCGTTTCATTAATTTTGGGTGAAAAAATTGTCACCACATACCCTACAAATATTGCCACTTTTTGGCATACCATGATCCTCGCACATACCTACCATCCTAACAAGATTCTAACCCCTGGAATCCACAAAGGCATTATACTCCTCAATTAGATGTGAAGTGTAATGTCTCCTACCCTTTAGACTAAATTTGAATGGCTCTTTTGCCTCCATTTTCACCTTCAAATGACTATCTCTTCTATTCTTTCACTCTCTTTGGATCTCTCTTGCTTCATTTTAGTCTTCTACACTCTTCTCATAGCAATCTCAAGTTCTACCACCTTCATTGAAGTTATAAATTAGTTTTTTTTTTCCCACTCCCCTCATTGTTGTGGCCATGTTGAAATTTGAAAGCTTGTGAGCTTGCTCCTCCCATTTTCCTTATGTGCACATGGTTGAAGGTGATATCACTCCATCTTCTTTTTATCTTGCATTATCATTTTACTATCGTAGAATATTATTATTCAATGTATTTATTGTTATTTCCTTTCTATAGATTCGTTATCATATTTCTCCAATCATTGCTATCTTGGTTGTTTGTGAAAGTGGAAACACCAAAGCAGGGAACTGACTATGGTAGTCCTCTAAACACAACCCCAAAATTTTCCCATCTTTTGTGTGTATGACCCATTTGAAGTGAATATTTTGAGGATATCAACTCATAGGTAGGATGGTTTGCTTTCTTCACCCTTCTTTGTCAATGCATAGTTAGATTTAGTTAAAGTATTCTTCTTGTTATGATATCATTTTGTTCCCTTTTTCTTTTGTTATTACATCAAACTATATCCATTAGGTCATTAGTAAGTCTCCCTCAATTTTTTATTGTACTTTACACTTTTTTCCACACAAACGCCAGTACCCCACTAAGACACTTGCGTGTCACAATGTCATTTGTGTCCCACATTGTAGTCCTTCCATAGTGAGCTACCTAAGTTATAGTCCAAACTCTAGAAACTTGGTCACTTGACTTCTTGAAATAGTCAAGCATCTTAAAGCATAGTAGCAACCTGACTATTTTTCCTTTCAACCTCTAAACTCTAAACTTTCCCAAAACAATTATGTTAGCTTAAGGTAGATCAAGGCAAACTATTGTTCTAGACCCTCCCATGACCTAGGGTCTTGAGCAGTCAGTCCCCCTCTACATTTTGATGAACCTAATGTGAACCTTGTAATATCTATTTCTTTGTGTCAAGATTCATTCTCTTGTGTCTTTCATAGGGTGTGGGCTTGTTTATCATGATGATGTATGATCTTCACAACTCAGTTTATAACTTTAGGGTACATTGCTAGAAGGAGCATGCAATAGAGACACTTAGAAATGGATTTATCAAGGGTCACTACTAGTTACACTTCACAGGAGATGGTGTCAAGAGTTGGATAAGTTTATTTGATGAAACCACTCACACTTATTGGAAAAGGTATTTCTACTAAATGAGTTGATACTTCCTCTTGGTCACCTACATCGTATGATACAACCTTTGTTGACTTTCCCCTTGATGGTGTTGACCTATTTGAGAAAAAAAAAATCTTTATGATATCCATAGCATCCTTTGTCCCAAGAAAGAAACCAATCAAAATACATCTAGTATACCTACAACTTATTGATATGGACCAAAAAGGGCCATCGATTCTAGATTTATTCAAAAATGATGATGGTATCTCAGAATTCATGGTACCCCATGACAACATATCATGGTTAGATCATAAAGTAGGCTTCGACATAGAGCTTGACACAAGGGCATACTATGGGGAGACGATTGAATCGTTCAGTCACAAAATCAATGAAATGCAACTACCATGCAGATCCTTGAGTGAAAACCACCTAGTGGCACTCTCTAATCCTAACATAGTAAAAAAGACACATTTGATGATGAAAACCTCTCTGAGGTGCCCAAATATGAGGGATTCAATCTCCCCCTTAGTGAAATACATCCAAAGAAGTCAGAAATGATAGTAGAAAATACCACTCCAACCAATGTGGGAAAAAAAGAAGCACCTAAGACTACCTTTTATATTGAATCCTTGCTAGAAAAAGAACAAAAGAACCTAGCAGCATTCCTCAAAGAGAAAAGAGCCAACTTTGCATGGTCATACACAGATATGCCAAGTATTGATCCTAAAGTGGTTGTGCATCACCTAGCAATCTATCTTCAAGCCAAACTAGTTAAGAAAAAATTAAGGAAGATGCATCCTCAGATAGCACTCTTGGTCAGACTAGAGTTACAAAAGATTCTTGATGTTGGATTTATCTGACTGATAGATTATCTTGAGTGGGTTTTAAACCTGATACCAGTATCAAAACCCACTAGGGGCATCTGAATTTGTACTAACTTTAGATACTTAAACAAAGCATGCCCAAAGGATGATTTCCCTCTTCCTAACATTGATCTCATTGTGGACTTAGCAACTGGGCATGAAATGCTATCACTCATGGATGGATTTTCAGACTATAATCAAATCATAATCACCAAGGAGGATCAATATAAAACCACATTCACTTGTCCATGGGGAACCTATTGTTGGAATGTGATGCCATTTGGGTTAAAGAATGTAGGATCTACCTATCAAAGAGAAATGACCCTCATCTTTCATGCCATGATCTACAAAATATTTGAAGATTATGTGGATGATATTTTGGAAAAAACAAGAAAGAGAAGTGAGAACATACAAGTCTTAGGACCCATCTTTTACAGGCTTGGAGAATACAAGGTATGATTGAATCCAAAAAGGTGTGTGGTTGGCGTCACATCAAGGAAAATTCTTGGCTTTATTGTCTCACAAAGGGGAATAGAAATTGATCCAGCAAAGGTGAAATCTATCCTAGATATGGAACCACTGCAAACACTAAAGAAAATGTGATGATTACAAAGCAGTCTGTAGTCCATTAGAAGGTTTATATCACAACTATCAGATAAAATCCACCCCTTTTCGCATATTCTCCATAAAGGGATAACTTATAAGTGGGATGACAAGTGTGATAAAGATTTCTAGAAAATCAAAGACTATCTATTGACACCTCCAGTGCTCATGCCATCGATACTAAACAAGCCATTGATCATGTACATCGCATCAACACTAGGAGCTCTTTTAGCACAACATGATGAAAATGGAAAGGAAAGAGCCATCTACTACATCAGTAGAACCTTGGTGGGCTATGAGGTGAACTATTCACCCATTGAGAGGGCATGCTTTGTGTCACAAAAATTTAGGCACTACATGTTGTTGCATCAAATCAAATCTCATTGCAAAGATTGATCCATTAAAATACCTATTATCCAAAGAAACTCTCATAGGGTGAATGGATAAATGGGTGATGATCTTAACAAAATTTGACATAGAGTATGTGGAGCACAAGGAAATAAAAGGAAAAGTGATCGTAGACGAACTGGAAAAAGCACCCATCTATGCTGAGAACCCCTTGATATATGAGTTCCTTGATGAATCTTTATTCCTTATCAATCTCATAGCTCAGATGAAGATGTACTTTGATGGATTATTCACCCAACATGGATTAGGAGTAGGCATTCTTTTCATCACCGCTCAAAATGAATGCATCCCAAATTGCTCTAGGCTATCATTATTGTGTACCAACAACATTGTTGAGTATGAAGCCTTAATCATAGGTATAAGGACAACAATTCAGTGGAAGATTCAAGAGATGAAAGTCTAGGGAGACTCACAACTGGTTATCAACCAAGTCAATGACAACTATCAAACTAAGGATGACAAGCTCACTCCTTACAAGAAGATGGTGGAGAATCTCAAGGATCTTTTCATAGAAATAACTTTTGACCAAATTCCTTGCATGGAAAATAGAGCAAAAAATGGCATGGAAAAAATTGGATCACTGTTAGGCATGCCAAACAACGTCCTCCAATGTGAATTCTTGGTAAAAAAACTTCTCGTACTAACTTGTGAATTCACATTTGTCATTGTTGGTCTTGGATCCCTAAGGTATCATGACATATTCACTTACCTAAGTAGAACAACTCTCCCATTAGATATCACCCTAAACCTTACAAATACCTTTTGTTAAAAAGGCATCCCAATTCTTGATCCTAGGTGATACCCTTTACCGTGGAAGCATCAAAGGGACATTACTATGATTTCTTAACCAAGAGGAAGCCTTAAATACTTTAATGGAAGTACACAATGGCATATGTGGGTCCCGTTCTAGCGGTATAAAATTAGCTAAGAGACTATTGAGGACAAGGTACTATTGGCCAACCATGGAAAAAGAAGTTCAACAGTATGTGCAAAAATGCATCCAATGTCAATAGCATGGGGATCTAATTCATGCTCTAGTTCAAGAATTGTAGCCAATAATCACACCATGTCCTTTTTCAAAATGGGGCCTAGACCTCATAGGAGAAATAACCCCAACCTCATCCAATGGATGCAAGTTTATCATAACTACCATTGAGTACTTTACTAAGTTGGTAGAAGCCATTCCTATGACCTACATAATGGGAAAACAAATTACTAAGTTTATCCTGAATTACCTTATTTTTCAGTATAGTGTACCTCAAACTCTCATCTCAAATAATGGAACCCCCTTTAAAAATTAGGATGTGAAAGAGTTGTGCCAAAGATTCAATATCCAAGACCAATTCTCTACCCCATACTATTCCCAACACAATGGCCAAGTTGTGGCTACAAACAAAACTATCCTGAAAAATCCTAAAGAAAATAGTTAATGAAGTTGGTCATGACTGGAATTTGAAGTTAAATCCCATTCTTTGGGCTTATCGAACCAGTATCCACACGCCTAGAGGTGCAACCCCTTTCTCTTTGGTATATGGAACAAAATCCATATTTCCTATTGAGGTTGAGCTCCCATCATTATGAGTGTCATTACAAAACTTGATTACTAAGGAAGAATATAGAGTGTCCTAGTTGAATGAATTAGAATTCCTGGATGAATGTGGTCTTGACACCTTCAATCACTTGCAAGTATATCAAAACTTATTAAAACAAAGCTATAACAAGAGGATCAAATGTTGATTGTTCCAAGTCGAAGATCTTGTCCTAAAGCAAAATCAAAAGAACCTTCTAGATCAAGACAACAAAGGAAAGTTTGAACCTAATTGGTTGGGTCCCTTTGTTATCACAACAAGCTATGGATCAAGAGAATACCAACTAGCAACCCCTGAAGGTGAACGCTTTTAGGAACCAACTAATAGCTTGCAGATCTCAAAAAAATTTATGTCTAGTCTTGAAGGGTGTAAATTAGAAAATACCAAAAAAATAGAAAATAATCAAAATCCAAAAAAATTTGAAAAAGGATTTGAAAAGATAAAGAAAAAATCATCCTCTAGTGAAAACAACTTCGGTGGCGCTTTGGGAAAGTACCGTTGTGAAAACTTGGAAAACAAGAACCTTACATAAATAAAGCATCTCCATCTATTCTTTGGCTCTTTCGTCCTATCATTCTTTGCACCACCATTTATCCATCACACATGACCTTACCATGGCTTGACACAATGAGGTATCATGAACCCTTCAACACTACTTGGCATATTCCAATGGTCAATTTGTCCTACCTTTATCAAAGTATTCTAACATGTCACACTAGGGGAATTTTGTTGTGGGTAATTTTTGGTTCTTGTATATCTTGAGGTCATCAAAATCTTGTCTCATTAGAAAATCCAAAAACATTTGCAAAAACTTGTATAACTATAATCCAAAAACATTTAGAAAATTGTAAAGGAAAAATCCAAAACATCCAAAACACATCAAAATTTGTAAAAAGGTTGAACATCGAAAATCCAAAAACAAGGCCCTTGTCAAACTATATATTATCTTTGAGCTTGAATGTAGGCAAGGCCATCATTGATATTCCCTCAAGACACCCTAGGTTAGGCCCTTAGCAGTCTGTCATAATAAATTGACTTATCCATCAATGTTCATATCTTCATCATGTAAATGGGTTGAGTCAGTTGAACTAAGTGGTCTCTACATGTATAATGTAGGAAATGGTAATATTTGATCAACTCCCAAGGCCCCTAGGATAGGTCTTTTAGGTTAGGTTTTTGGTCAAAACTCTCAAAAATCATAGAAACATCCAAATATTTAGAAAATCACAAAAACATCCAAATATTGAGAAAATTCAAAAATATCCAAATATTCAAAAAATCACAAAAACATCCAAATATTCAAAAAATCACAAAAACATTCAAATATTCAGAAGAAAAAAAAACAAAAAACAAAAAAACATTTGAAAATGGAAAACACAAAAAATAATAGAAAACATTCAAAACCCTAAACAACCTTAGAAAATTTGAAAATCCTAAACATTCACATAAACTTTGGAAAAAACCAAAACAAGCCTCAAAAAATCTTCAAAATACCATAAACATTGAAATATTCCAAAACATCCAAAACCACCCATCCCATCTTTCTTTCACTGACAATAACCTTCACCCATAATAAATTGATCATCACCTTCAACCTTTGGTGAAACAAATAGAAACAAATATAGCAAGTTGTAAAGTGCGAACCCAAAAGTAAAAATATAAAGTATAGATCATAGGTAAATGTGTCAGTGAATTTTGTATCAATGGCTCATCTTAGCATCATTATCCTAACATCAAACCACCTTTGATCAACATGTCCTAGGATGTATCCTTGTGATGGACATCAATATCAAACATCACTTTAGCTAAACTTAAACTAGGCAAGAGGTATAGATAACACTGACTTTTTGTCTTTGATTTTTTCTTATGAGTTATCTTAATGACCCATTCTAAGGACCTTTCTATGATGTTTATCAAAAATATTTAGAGTGAAAGGAATATGGCATCGATCATTATGTTTCATTTGTTGTGCTTGTGGGTAATCTTGTAAAATAATATTGGCGCATACTTGCTTAGATGTGTGTAGGAAGGTCGTTTATGGTATGTTGTTGACTATTGCATATGTCTTTATCCAATATATTCTAAGCTTATAACTTACATTCTAATGAGGATTTTATATGTCAAGGTGTGAAAAAGAACTATCATATGTGTTTTTCAAGTCAAACTCCATTACACTAGATACAACACCGTCCTAGTTATCAATACCTTGATGCATCATGTCTATGTGTTATATCAAACAATAAGGAATGATAGAAAATCCCAATCCTAAAGTGTGAGAACCTCATCATCCTACATTTCATCCTCATTTTGTATTGTATCATCACCATCTTTAATAAATTCTTGATGGATCATAGACTTGTTGGATTTTTGGATCAATCATTGAAATCAATGGCCATTCATTATTTATTCTTCTATCTTCTCTCCACACTAACCTAGTATCATGATAGTCAACAAAAACATCATCAATGCATCCATCCTACATCCACGAACCATCATAATACATGCATCTCATAATCATAAAACATCCATCAATGTAATCATTACATATCACATCATACATTTTGCATTCTCATTTGATTTGTGATGAATAATATAGATTTTTTATTCTAAGCATCTTAAATCATTGCATCTATGTCATAAAAAATTGGACCCTCTTGAGAAAAGAGACAATTTCATACATACTTAGATCCACTTTTGAATCCCTTCATACCATTTCCCCTTTAAAACACCATTTATAGGCCACTTAGACCTATTAATTTTGATCTAGAGCCTCGTTTTACATGAGAAATCACATAAAACCTAACAAACAACACCTAATGACATCATATCCCGACAACCTACCTTCAAAGAGCAGTAGTGGGACCCATTCGCCACCCTTGGCAAATGAGTCCCCTCTGGTGGGACTCATTCGCCAAGGGTGGTGAATGAGTCCCCTTCGAGGGAAAATTCAAAATCAAGTGGGAATTTAATCAATTTAGTTCTTATTTTCGGTGAATGTTGGCCTCTTAGGTCTAATTAATGGTAAAATAAAGTGTTGTTGCCTATAAATAGACATTTTCAGTCATTTTACACAACTAGAGATCATTTTTTATCAACACATTGTCATTATCTAAGATTGAAAAGCATACAACAACAAGTTGCATCAGAATAAGTTGAAGTTTTAGGACAACAAACTAGGGTTTTTGTAGGTCTTGGAGCTCACTTATATTGTAAAGATCCAACATTGTAAAGGGTTGATGATGGATCCCTATGGTTAATCATGAATAAATCTAGGGTGAAGAGGTGCAACTAGCAACCAAAATCATGCCTAAGGACTTGGTTTCCTATTGATTCCATCTTCCATTGTTACTCTATATTTAGATCAAGGTTTTCATTGTGTTTGTTTAGCATTTACATATCATCATTTCTTTTCTACTTTTCATGTGTTGTAAATTTTCTAGGGTAGAGATCTTGCATCCTTTCAATCATTCTTGCATAACCTATTCTAGAGCAATATAATAGGGTTTTTGTCATGATTCAACCTTTCTTAGTCTTTAACACATCTAAGACTAGGGTTTCTAGCATATTTTTCTCTATTAAAGGTTTGATTACCAATCTAGGGGTTTGACCAAGGAAAATCCCCCATTAGACCAACACTTTTAAGTTGTTTTGTAGGGATTTTCCAAGATCTGGAATCAAGACTATCAGAATTTACTGAACAAGTGTCAAGGTGTAGATCTAAATCTTGAATTTGTAGGAATTTGAAGGTGGACTGATTTTACATGCTTGGTAAATGAGTCCCACCTAAGATGTAAAATTGAGTTAAATGTTGTTTCAGGTCCTTGATAGTTAGAAATCAAGTTCTTTTGAGAAAATTCCTAATTCAGGATTAATTTGCCACCCTTGGCAAATGAGTCCCAATCAGCTAAAGTCTAGATTTCATTAGGTTTTCAGTTTGTTATCTAGTCCTCTACCACTTTCTAGGTGCACACATTCTCAGAAACAACCTTCTATTTAGTCAAATATTGCATTTTTGTTCATTATTTCTATCCTTTTGCATATCACACAGTGTTTTCAAAAAAAGCATAAATCTTAGTTTCACATTCATTTTTAGTCATTTAGATTAATCTATTGCATATAGTTAAGTTAATTTTCATCATATCTCATTGCATAGGTCCTAATTTGAGTGTTACATAAGCATTTTGAACCTAGATCTCTCTCCTTTTAGGTGAAAACCCTAGAAGTGTAAGAGAATCATTTAGGGTCCCAAAATCTATGTCACAACATCACATATCATACACATGCATTTCATTACATTTGCATCCATAAATCCACATGCATAAATCATCATCATAAATTTGGATAGAAAATATATAAAAAGAAATGCATCCACAACATTTGCATCCATAATATCTGCATATCATAATTATCCATCCATAACATATTGTGGAAAGATAATGAAAAAGAACATAACATTGCATCCATATCATGATCATCGCATATCAAATAGGCATAAATTAAATCCATCCATACATGAAATAAAGTGAACACATCACAATATAAATCATATGTATCTATATCAATATATATAAAAAATGAATGTCATAGTACAATATCTAGATCATTGAATGCATAACGATCATAGGTACAATATCCATGAGGCTATAAAAAAGGAGCCTATGAATGTATATCTATGATAAAAAATGGGGTGAAAAAAAAAATCATCTATACATTGAAGCCTAGCCCTGATGGCCACTACCCTCTCCATCCTTCCTCTTAGGCTAATCCTTTGCTCCCAGTTGTGCATCACTGCGCTATGAAAAATCAGGCTATCTCAGGGCCTGAGGTACATCACGATGATAATGTTTTCTATAATATGAAACCTCTCTAACTGCCTCTTTATACAATCTCACTGAAATAGTCCTACCACGAGTAGCCACCATCATAGCATGAATCTACTAGCACCGAGCAACCTTATAGTCTCTCTCTCTTTTCATAGCCTATACCTACTATAATGCATGATCTCTCTCAGCAATGAGTTCAACCACCTACTTTTGTGCCTAGTCTTGCTCAACAATAATACCCAAAATTTGTTGGCGGGCCTGATCCCGCTCACAAGTCAATGTATGCACCTGTTGCTATAGCTATTGAATCTATTTATCTCTAGCATCTGGTGGTGGTGGTGGCGGTGCTACCTGCTATTGTGGTCCCTAGTTTACCATTGGAGGATTCTAGGGGGGTTATTGCATGACTGGCGGAGCTCCTAGAACTTGACCATCATGGCCATCTTGACCACCTTGGCCTCTACCTCTCACTCCCCTACCTCTAGGTCTCCCTCACGGAGGTGCACCCATTGGAGGAGAACTTCCTATCCCTAATCAGAGGCCGAGGTCTAAGCCACCAACTATCTAAACCTCTCAACTACCTTGGGAGCTGGAATGGTTGGTCCCCATGTGGGAACATCTCATGTTGACCTCATAAAAATGGCCATGTAACCATAATTTGGCCTATCTTGAATCTTTTTGAACTACCAAGCCACCCTATCTAGTAAATATCTCTCAATAATGGTGTGCTCATGACCCTGCATATATCGAGTCTACCTAGAAAAATACAGTTGTTGGATATCATCAAACCATGGTGGCATCTGTAGCCATGGGCACCAGTGGAAAACTATCATATCATCAATGACCTGTCGCTAATATGAGACCAATCCATCTAGTGTGCCTCAATGTAATGGTACCTCTATATCACCAAATGATAGTATCATCTAGCCGAACGTCTTCCATCTAAGTAATAGGTCAAAGCATGACGATGTGCTCCCACTCCCAAATATGTAGTAGAGTCACCCCTGCACCAATGGCTCTCCCATCACAGTACACAAAATCATGCAAATCATGATATAGGGAGGCGAGCATCATGGACCCCCACGTAAAAAGTGTCCTCTATAGCATGTGATGCCACACCAAGCCTCATTTTGGGCTAAATCCTCTATTACATTTGTCCAGGGCAACCAAACCTGGAATAATGGCTGCAATGATCAATCGAAAGGTCAACATGTGACCTCTATATGACTCGAGATGATCTATGATATAGATAAAATATGCTCTCCATCTCCATAACCTCAAGGTAGGCATAGAATCCAACATCAACATCATTGATCACACGGTCACCATAAATTAGGAAATGAAGGATTTGCTAGACATCCTCCAAGGTCACCATCGCCTCGCTTGTTAGAAGGTGGAATGACGATGTCTCACTGTGTCATCTCTCGCATAGAGTAGTCATCATGGAAAGATGTGTCAAAATCATAGGCACATATACAACATACCAGAGGTCGATCTCTCCTAGGTGCTCCTGGTTCAACTCTATAAAATCACCAAGTCTCTCCAACACAATGGGCTTGTGCACTCACAACATTAGTGTTGTAATAACCTCCTGCGTCCACGAAGTGCACAACATGAGGAAATCAAGGAAAATTGACTCAATTTAGAATTTACATCTCAGAAATCACAAAAGCGTCAATATTTTCAATAGAATCACTATATTTCAATTTCAAATTGTGATGCCCAAAGAATTTAAAATCACAAATCAAAACATGTGTCGCCAAATACACTGGTGTCACAATTTAACCTTTGGAGAACCCTAACCCTAATTTATAAATTCACTTAAGTATCACTATATAAGCATGCATTTCCATTTTAAATTAGAAACACTAATTTTAAATCTCAACCAGCGTCGCCATAACTCATTTCAGTGTCACCAATTTCAATTTGGGCATCGCTATATAGCGACACTACTAAAGATTAAATTTCATAGCATAATAAATGCATCTGTTAGTCAAATTTCAAATCAAGTTTGGAGTTAAATATAGGTGGTCTTGTGCTAGGAAGCCATTGGAATTCTTGAACTCGATCAGAAATGTGCATGGGAAGCTCTTAACATGTCATTTCATTGAAGGATCAGAGCTCAAAATAGCAAGAATCTCTTAAGTGTGAATGCACAAATGAATTGAAAGTGACATTTCTTGGCTTATTTAAGCTAGAAAATTAGGGTTTTTTCCCCTAATTTCACCTTAAAGATGGGGTTTATCATCATTTTCACCAATTTTGCCAATCTAGACCTAATTTTGCATTGTTTTTTGTGTTTTTGGCATAATTCTTACATCACAGAGCCTTTCTAGACCTTTGGGGCAACTTTTCACCTTTATCAAGAAATCAACCCAAAATTCAAAATTTTCACCTGATTTCTTGAGGGGGTAGGGAATCAACTTTATCCTTCAGTAGGGGGGCATCTAAAAAATAAAAAAAATAATTATTTTTTATTTAAGTAGTGATTTTAATCTAAAAAGCGTTATTCTTTTAACTGAAGTAGCAAGTACCTCATTTCAAAGAGGGGAAAAATGTATACATTGAAAAATTTCCTAAATGTTATCATACACTCAAAACAGGTTTACTAACATCATTTCCTCTCAAAATTCATCTTCTTTTCACTTAATTAATTTAACTAGCCTAACTAATTAATTAATTGCATCATTTTCATCTATTAACCTAGTTCATCAAATTGGGTTAATTCACCCCCTTCATGCTAACATTTAATCCTATTAAAATAAATAAATCAAAACATTTAATTTAATTCCCTAAGTCATCTTATTTAATTAAATAACCCTAAGTTATTTAATTAAATATCATTTCATCTCTCCCCCCATTTATTAAATTAATTAATAAATGCCACTTTAATTATGCAAATCCCCTAATTGCATGATTAGAAAAAAATTAATTAGCAATTAAACTAACTTTCCTCTAAGAAAAAGGAATATTCCCATGGAATATTCCTTATCCCCTTTTGTACAATTAAGAATTTCTTTTAATTTTCAAAATTCCTTTTTTCCTCACCCATGAGAATATTCCAAATGACTATTCTTATTCCTCCATCATTTGAAAAAGGGATATTTTCACTTAGCTTCTTCTACAAGTTTTAACCTCTAACCTTTTGAACAAGTCACCTTTGACCTATGTGTGCAGGTCAAAAGTGTGTTTATTTAAGGAAAGTGTGAACCCTTGATTAAAATCCCATCATGCATTGATGAGAATCCATGATCCATGCCTCTCATCTCCTTCATCTTTGACCGTTGATTAATCTTTTTCAATCTCAACCCTCCATTTCTCATTTGTTCTCTTATAAATAGGTCACTATTTGGAGACAAATGGATCCATCTTTTCAATTGCAAACTCATGCTGTTGAATTCACTTGCACTCACACTCATCTTTTACTCACTTTTAGCTTGTTTTAGTTAATTTTAGTTGCATAATAGCTTAGAGCATTAATTAATGGCTTCCATACATCCATCGAGTTTGTATATGAATAAGGGTTTTCATATTTTATCTTAGAATTAACGTAGAAGAAACAAAAAGAAAAGGGCAGAGTCAGAGTCAGAACGAGATCTGAACTAGAAACCTTAGAAGAGTTCCATGTCTAGATTTAGCTCTGGACCCAGCTCTGACAAAAAAAAGGAATACTTAGGAGGAAAACAAAAGAACTCCTAAGACCCAACCAAACAACCAAAGGTAATAAAAACAAAAGAAAAAGGGGACCCATTTTGTTCCAAGATAAAATAAAATGGGGTGGTTATGCAAGGCATAACACAACCCAGATTGAATCTGGTGCCTTGAATTTGCATGCCTTTCATCTTTCAAACCATCCATCCTCATGCATATCCTTCAGATCTGACAATGAACAAGATTATAACAACTCATCCTTCTATTAACCATGTGCTCAAAATAACTCTTTAGTAACTCAAGAGTTAATGTTCCTTAATACTTATGTCAAAATATTTCCAAAATATTTCATTCCTCTCAATAGTTCCTTGAAAAATCAGACCACACCATGTGACACCTCCTTGCTTCCCCTTTTAGAGGTGAGAGATATTGGTGGGTGCCCCGTAGGCAAGCAGAGAATGGCCAAGATTAACCCATGATGTCTCATCACAACCATCAATCTATCAAAGCATAGTGCTCAATGGTTTTGTAAGATGATGGATGAGCTCAATGACATAAGTTCATACTAATGTGACCATGAATGGGTGATAGCAGGCCAACTTGAAATTATAATAAGTAGAGTAAAGGCAAGGTTTCTTTGAATGAATGCAAGATAAACCCTAGACCCAAAACCCAAAACCCTACTCAACAAACTAGAAAAAGGGAAATGAGGCATCCAAACATAGTTTCAAAGCAATGGAACATAAATTTTTTGAGGTTTCTAACAGATAGGACAAAAAAATTTGAAAGGATTACAACAAACGAGGAGAAAGCCCACACTAAAGACTCTAAAAATAATGGCTCTAGAGATGCAAAGAATTTTGAAAATGGAAAGAAAGAAAGTTGATACAACTCAAAAGAAACAAGGATTTAGAAGTCCTGCATGTACAAAAGCATGCCTTCTAGGTTCAATCAATCCATTCAACATTAAATTTTTCTGGCAATATTTTTGGACATAAGGCTATTGATTGTGGATTATAGAAGGAATGATAACATGGGTAGAATATCATTTATTCCTCAAAGAAACAATACTATTTTATTTTATGGATATTGATATGCATGCAACAAATATGGCCATAAGGATGATGAGCAAAGATCCAAGGTGAAGAGAAAGAACCTTGTTCAAGAGCATAATATTGTGTGATATAAATACAATAATATGGGACATAAGGAAAACTATTGTAGAAGTATCTTTGTTGGGCTTCTAGTTTAGAAAATGGTTGAATCCCATAATCAACAAAAGAAGGAAAATGAAAAGGTCTAGAAAGAAGACCATGAAAATAAGGATGATACAACACTTTTTCACTTTGTCCAATATTCTAAGACAAACTAAGATAGAGTTGTAGAGAAGGGGGATTTTCACCACAAGTTCTCTTCATTCAAAGATCCTCATGGGGTGAACTACCCTAAAATACCTTAAGAATAGTGCAAGAGTTCTAGAATTAGAAAGAGAAAGTCATAAATATTCTTTGGACAAAATGACAAGCTCTCGGCCAAAGGACGACAGCGCGATGTGCTAGAGTCTCAAAAGTGCACTAGCATCTCGTACAGACCAAAAAGCGAGTTTGTCACATAGAATAACTAAATGACTACTTCTACTGTGATTGCTAAAAACCTTAGAATGCAAGGAGTAGTAGAAAATAATGGAACTGAAATGAAGAAGTATAAATGAGAGAGACAAGGAGGAGAAAAGAAATAATATGCTCACAACAATCCAAGTAATGAAGCCTCCAACTAGTAGATATCTTCAATACCTACATTTGTAAGATCTAGAGAAATTGTTGGGGTTTTATAGGGGTTTGCCTCAGTCAAACCTTCATTTTAGTGTTCCCACCTCCATAGATAGCCAAGAAGATAAAGCAAGAGAGAAATGAACAAAGCATGTGGTGAAAGAAAAACCCGCTCAAGAGTAGAACTTGTACCACCAAGTATGAGTGATACCAAGATGATTGCAAGTAGCGGCGGAAGAGGGATAGAGCTTAAGCCAAAGGAGTTAAAAAGAGTATATGTTGCAGATAAGAGACAAGAGTGGTAGAGGGAAGTTGTAAGATAAGGAAAATGTTGTTGAGCAAGCAAATGAGTGCCAGCAAGCGCAAGAGAAAATGGGATAAGAGGAGGAAGTTGTAGAGTGTAGCTTTTGTAAGTTGAAGAATGGAGCCACCCAAAGTTGAACTTAGAAGACCAAACGGATTGAAAAGACCACCTATAAGGAGGGAAAATAAGCTTCTCCAGCCGTTACAAGGTGTCTCGGGCCATTATCATTGAAAAGGTGAGGACAGGTGGTAAGCATGCTCGGAGACAAATTGTTATTTGAGCGTTAAATGGTAAGACATTAGCGCTGGAAAAATAAATGCCACACGACATAAAGAAGAAAACTGACATGCCATGCTACAAAATGACACAAACAAGAAAGGAACAAGGTTCAATGCAAAGTTGACACGTGAGGGTAGCTGCTGAAAAGGAGTGTTGGAGCATCTCAAGAGGGAAAAAGGATAATGCAGGGGCTAAAATAAGCCTACACAAGATGCTAAGGGAGGACACAGAATGTATGTGAAACTGTGAGGGATGCAATTTTACAACTATACAAGAGAATTATCTCAAGGGGGGATTTCACATGAAGAATATTTTTTCCCCTTGATAAGAAAAAGTTGTTGAAGATTTTAGCATGAAAGAAGATTTGAATAAGATCAATTGATGTGCACATTTGTTGTGCATACATGGGACTTCATGGAAGTTACTAGTGAAGGTATATGGTGTGTGAAGGTTGGTAAACTTTTTTTCATTGATTTTATTCCAGTTTGGTGTACTGCACATAGAGATAAAGTCTTAGATGAATAAGGCATTCATATCAATTGTATTCTCTTTGGTGAGGTCAACGTATTTTGGTCCACTCCTCTTTATAGAAAAGGGTTTTGTCTTATGGTCTAGAAGTTAAGTTAATAAAGGTGTGAAGGTATTATATCCAATCTTTAAAGTCTTTACACTTGCCGAAGTAAAAGATATTAGTGATAGAGTTCCAGACTTGCATAGTGAAGAAATATTGAAGGCTTCTTAGAATGTTCTGAAATTCTTCTGGAAGAAAATTTTAGTTCATACATATCTATGGATATGTCTTGTGCATGCTATCTTATTATATTCTAAGACAAACTAGGATAGAGCTTTAGAGAAGGGGGATTTTCTACTCACAAGTTCTCTTCATTCAAAGAGCCTCATGGGGTGAACTACCCTAAAATACCTTAAGAATAGTGCAAGAGTTCTAGAATTAGAAAGAGCAAGTCATAAAGATTATTTGGACAAAATGACAAGCTCTCGGCCAAAGGACGACAACGCAATGTGCTAGAGTCTCAAAAGTGTGCTAGCATCTCGTATAGACCAAAAAGAGAGTTTGTCACATAGAATAACTAAATGACTACTTCTACTATGATTGTTAAAAACCTTAGAATGCAAGAGAGTAGCAGAAAATAATGGAACTAAAATATAGAAGTATAAATGAGAGAGACAAGGAGGAGAAAGGAAAGAAGATGCTCACAAAAATCCAAGTAATGAATCCTCCAGTTAGTAGATATCTTCAATACCTACATTTGTAGGATCTAGAGAAATTTTTGGGGCTATATAGGGGTTTTCCTCAGTCAAACCCCTGTTTTAGAGTTCCCACCTCCACAAATAGTCAAGAAGATAGAGAAAGAGAGAAATGAACAAAGTGTCTGGTGAAAGCAAAACCCGCTCAAAAGTAGAACCCATACCACCAAGTATGAGTGATACCAAGATGATTGCAAGAAAGGAGTGAAGAGGGATAGAGCTGTAAGAGCCAAAGGAGTTGCAAAGAGGGAGAGCAAGGTAGATACAAGAGACAAGAGTGTGGTAGAGGGTGTTGTAAGAGCTAAGGAAAATGTTGTTGTAGCAAGCAATGGAGTTGTGCAAGCAAGAGAAAAATGGGATAACAAGAGGAAAAGTTAGGAGTGAAGCTAGAAGTTGGAAGAATGGAGCTAAATGAAGTTGGAACTTAGAAGACCAAACGGATTGAAAAGACCACCTTTAAGGAGGGAAAATAAGCTTCTCCAGCTGTTACAAGGTGTCTCGGGCCATTATCATTGAAAAGGTGAGGATAGGTGGTAAGCATGCTCGGAGACAACTATTTGAGCATTAAAATGTTGCAAGACATTAGCGTGGCGCACAAATGTCCACACGACATGCTAGTGTCTGGACATGTCATGCTACAAAATAGCATGAACAAGAAAGGTTTGATGCAAAGCGAACGCACAAGGGTAGTTTTTGGAAAGGGGTGCTAGAGCATCCTAAGAGGGAAAAAGGTTGATGCAAGGGATAAAATGAGCCTACACAAGATGCTAAGGGAGTGGACACAAGAATGTATGTGAAACTGTGAGGGATGCAATTTTACAACTATACAAGAGAATTATCTCAAGGGGGGATTTCACATGAAGAATATTTTTTCCCCTTGATAAGAAAAAGTTGTTGAAGATTTTAGCATGAAAGAAGATTTGAATAAGATCAATTGATGTGCACATTTTTTGTGCATACATGGGACTTCATGGAAGTTACTAGTGAAGGTATATGGTGTGTGAAGGTTGGTAAACTTTTTTTCATTGATTTTATTCCAGTTTGGTGTACTGCACATAGAGATAAAGTCTTAGATGAATAAGGCATTCATATCAATTGTATTCTCTTTGGTGAGGTCAAATTATTTTGGTCCACTCCTCTTTATAGAAAAGGGTTTTGTCTTATGGTCTAGAAGTTAAGTTAATAAAGGTGTGAAGGTATTATATCCAATCTTTAAA
Source organism: Sequoia sempervirens (assembly GCA_007258455.2). NCBI lineage: Eukaryota > Viridiplantae > Streptophyta > Pinopsida > Cupressales > Cupressaceae > Sequoia > Sequoia sempervirens. The sequence continues at coordinate 32,145 of VDFB02365865.1, read as the reverse complement.
GTCTTTACACTTGCCGAAGTAAAAGATATTAGTGATAGAGTTCCAGACTTGCATAGTGAAGAAATATTGAAGGCTTCTTGGAATGTTCTAAAATTCTTCTGGAAGAAAATTTTAGTTCATACATATCTATGGATATGTCTTGTGCATGCTATCTTATTATATGAGAATATTTGATGACCCAACAAGTTCTATTTTTCAAATAAAAATATTCTATGTAATATCTATCAATTATTCAAAATATATTTGTGTTGTATTTAACTTCTTCTAGACTAGATATCATGCACGCAGTATGTTTGGTTGTTATATTTGAATCCAATCCTAAGCAATCCCATGAGAAAACTATGAAAATAATCTTCAAATACTTGAAAGGTACTCTGGATTATGGACTATGGTACAAAAGGGATCAAAATTTCTCTTTGAGTGCCTATACTGATGTTGATTGGGTAGGTTTTGTTGATGACTACAGGAGTAAAAGTGGAGGTGGATTATTTTTGGGAGAAAAATTTATCTCATGGTTCAGTAAAAAGAAGGATTCAGTGTCTTTGTCCACAACAACAAAAAAAAATTTGTTGTAGTACCTTGTTATACTCAAGTACTTTGTATGAAGCAAACATTGAAGGCTATGAAGGTGGTTTATGATGAACCTATTCCTATACTATGTGATAATACAAGTGCAATTAACATTTCAAAGAATCTGGTAATGCACTCAAGAACTAAACACATCTCAATCTAGTAACAATTTTTGAGAGAGAAGGTTATATAACATAAAGTAAAAATGGAGTATTTTCCTACCAAGGACTAGATTGAAAATATTTTCACTAAGACATTTTCAAAGGATACTTTTCAGTATCTATAAAATAATTTAGGGGTTATTTCCCTTCCTTGTTCTAATTAGATGCACAAATGGTGCATCTATCCAAGGGGATAAATTCAAGTCATATTCTTTACTCATAGATTGATGAGTGCTACCTCTCAGGGGGAGATGGTAGAAAGGGGGAGATAAATTGTTGTGTAGTTTCTGCTAATTGAAGAAGTTATGTTGCTGGTCAAAATGGGAGTTTGTGTTGTTATTTTAATAGAAGATCTTTTTCCCTTTGTCCCTAAAAGAATGCCATGTTGCTTTGTGCAGGAGTGTATGGCCCTTTTTCCTTAATGTCAAAGGGGAAGAGTGAGTAGTGTGTGTTCCCATCAATGCCAAAGGGGGAGATTGTTGATAGTTGTTGTCATTGATTTCAATACTTGGGATATTGTTGGAAGTTGTTATTGATAACAACATTGATTATTAGTTTTTATTGATGCAAACAATTGAAAATTAAGGTGTTAGTTATTTCTATTTGTTGTCATTGTTATGTTTAGTTTGGGAAAATATTGGTGATGAATTTCATGCCTTATCAAAGAAGAATTGTTGAAGTTCATGATTGGATGTCATGCCTTATCAAAGAAGATTTTTTGATGTTTATATAAAGCATTATTACTATCAACAAATTTGATTTCATAATGATACATTTAGATATGGATTAGAAGCATTAAGATGAGGATTAGAAGCATGAATGGTAATGGAGAGATGTTTTTGAAGGTGTACAATATGTCTCATTCTCTATCTTGATGTCATTGATGAAGTATGTGTTACTGAAGTTCAATTTCAGCCTCCATAAGTTACTTAAGAGTTTTTGGTTCAAGAAGATGCAGTGAAGTCTATCCAAAGAATTCTATACATTCCTCCTCTATTAATTCTTTGTTCTTGTGATTTGGTATTCAATGTCAATGTTCTATGGATGTTGCAATCATATCTTTTCAAGTCACCTATGTTTCCCAAGAGATATCCATGAATTGCATAACGTTGGAAGTGTTGTTGGTTGTCCAGACTAGTCTAGAAAATGCTCTGAATTTCTCTGCATTGGTGTCTCTACTTCTATGGCTTTGTGAATGTTCTCTCAACTTCTATGCACTATATCAATTATAATATCATGTGTTGAAGTGGTTTATAACTTGATATGTTAATATTATGTCTCATGATTAAGCATTGTATATTTTTGGAATATAGCTTTTAGTTCTTGTTTGATCTACAATGGCGTTTAGTGGCATGGAAGTATGGAATAAGTGTATGAAAGTATTTTTGGATGTTAAAGGAACATCCCCATGTGATTTGCATGTTGCTAATTGCCTATTTTGGTGTCATATTATGTTCTTAGGGTGTTGCACCAGCAATGGAAGATGTGTTATTATATTTTTGGGTCCTGACCTATCTTGCTTGGTCCTACTTCATGTTAATTCAATAAGAAGTATGTTCATGGGTTGACTAGTTATGTGCTTCAACAATTCATCCACAAGTTTCCTTGATGTTGACTTAGGTTGATGTGTGCCTATGTGTAAATGGGTTTGGATTACATTAAAAGAAGTTTGAAGAGTGTTTTTGGTCCTCTCCATCTTTTGGATAGGACCAAATTATGTTTTGGGGGTTGACTAGTTGAATTCATTATTTATTCTATTCCTAGATTACCTAATTCAAGTTTCAAAGTGTTGTAGTGGATATAGATGAAAGATCATTTTAGATGCAACTAAGTTGAGAAGTGTACAAGAGAAAAAAAGTGTGTTTGCAAATTGTGTTGAATATCTAGTAGTGATATTGCTAAAGTGTGTGAAAGGAAAGATAAATTATGTTATAATACCCCACTCAATAGAGTGTTATGTTGCTAATCATTACAATTCTCTCTAAATGATATTTTATGGTACTCTAAGATAATGAATCTCATTAGTTCCCTATATCTTGTTCCTAAAGTCATGTTGTCTTCAATTCAAAAAGTCCTCTATATCTTTCTCTAAGGAAGTGATCCTTATTGCAAGTTTTTTTGGGAAAAATCCTTATATTGTGAGTTAACTCTCACCGTAGTTTTTCCCTCATTAGGTTTTCCACTTAATTTGGTGTTCTCCTTGCACACATGTGTTTTTTCTTAGTTTCTCATTGTTGCTTATCTAGTTAGATGTAGAATTGCTATATCTTTGACTATTGAGGTTGCTAAGGGTTCAAACTATTATATCATTCTTTGTTACTATTTTTCTTAAAGGTTTCTTTATTTGGTAAAGAAGGTTAGCTTGTTCTTAAAGAGATAAGTTCTGGAAGGGATTAACTCTTTATAAGACTGATTCACCCCCTCTCTTAGTCTCTAAGAATGTTCAACATATACAATTGAAGATTATAACCTTCTACCAAAATTTGAAATGATTCAATGGGTGCCAGGGGGTTGTCATAGCCCCCTAGATGTCAAATGGCATTCACACTGAAGGTGCTTTTGGTGAAGCCAAATGTTTTAAGGAGTCCTTGATTTTGGTAGTTTTAACAAATATTCAACATGTATTTGTTTTAGTCACACTTTCTATTTTTGGAAAGTTTTGCTCAATATGGTCTCTACCTCAAATTTCTTATACTCTATTAAAGTCATTTTTTCTATAACTTTTAAAGGTTGTATTTGCAATTTTTTTGAGAAATAAAAAATGAAAAATCTTTTCTAGTGGTTTTTTACTTGGTATAATTTTACCAAGTTTTCCATGTAAATATTGAACTACATTTTTTCTTATTGTTTTTCTCTATTATTCTACATTGCATTTTTCTAAAACAAGATTCATGGGTGTGGTCAATCCTCTTATCCTTGGGTTTTCATTGTTGTGTGAATTGAGAAAGTGGTTTCTCAAGCATTTAATCAAACTTCTTTAAAGGCCTCATAGCTTATGAGCAATCCAATAGTTGGGGATGATCTTCCCATTAGCCTTGTGAAATTTTTTTCTTATGAAGGTTTGGATGGATTCATTGGATCTCATTTTAACCTTGAAATTACTTTCTTCGCTTCGTGTATATATGAATATTTAGAATTAGGGTGGTAAAAATACCATTGTGAAGTTCATTTTATTCCAACATAAACTATAGTTTCTAAGTAATAATAAGTATATATGTTATGTGAAGTGGGAGCCTCCTTAATTCTTTGAAAATATGTGTGGTTGTAGCTAATAGAATAATTTACTAAGAAATAGATATATTAGGGAGTTGTACTAAAATACACTTTAATAATTGTTTAGAGTTGTTTATATAGTGTAGAAAGTTGTACGATCTTGAAAGCGAGGTGATTTCACACTTAATTTTGACCTATTTTGGTACCCTTACATTAATTATCCTTTAAAATCATCATTAATAGGCCCCTAAGACCCATTATTTAAGATCTCAAGGCTTATTTCAACTAAAAACCTAACAAAATAATCTAAAACATCAAAAATCTTGAAATACTAGCACAAAAAATATAGGGTGGGACTCATTCGCCACCTTGGGTGAATAAGTCCCCCTAGAAGGGACCCATTCACCACCTTGGGTGAATGAGTTCCATTTGGGGCTTTTTTCAAATTTGAGTGAGAAAATCACCTTTTTAATTCAAATTTTTGGTTGTCAGCCTTTGAGATCTAAATAACAGTAAATTAGGTGTTAATGCCTATATAAGCAAGTTTCTAAGTCATTTTATCATCTAAGCAAGTATTTTCAAGAGAAATTTCAAGAGACAAGCATCAAGGATCTTCAAGCATTCATTCACAAGAGCATTCAATTTTCAAAAGAAAGAAAAGTTGAAGTCTTGGAGTAGTATTAAAGTGTTTTTGTAGGTCTTGAAGCTCACTTTCATCCAAGATCTAGCATTGTCAAGGGTTGATCATGGTTATCTACAGTGAATCATGATGGATTATAGGTTGGGCAGATGCAACTAGTCATCAAGCCAAACCTAATAACTTGTTTCCTAAGTGATTCCATCCTCCATTGTCACTCTACATTCAACCTAAGGAAGGTACAAGCATCAGTAGTTCTCATTTGGATGATTAGAGATCTCCCAAAGTGAGTCATTCATTATTGTATTTCATTCATTAATCTCATTCTTACACATTAGAATAGGGTTGCATTATGTTTCAAATTTCCTAGTCTTAAACACACTTAAGGCTAGGGTTTATGTTCACATTTACATTCAAGTTTCATTATTTCCATCAAGGTTTGATTACCAAATTAGGGGTTTGAACAAGGTAAACCCCCCATAATAAAATCAATTCCATATTATGTTTTGGAGGTATTTTCTCAGATTCAGATCTAGAAATCAATTTGGAAGGAAAGGGCAGAGACTTGATGGTGCAGGTCCACCCTTGGAAGAATATGCCTCATGAGGCAACCTTGATTTTTTGATTTAGAAATGTTAGTCTCATGTTGCAATAAGGTCAATTTGACCATAATAAGCTTTCTTAAGGTCATAGTTAAGCATTTTGGGTTAATTTGGGCATTAAATGTAAAAATTGCAAAAAATTCCCTAATTGTTGTCAAAGCAATATTGCAAAAACGCAAAAATGCCAAATAGAGGAAGGTGAACAGTCAAAGTAGTTAAGGATTCGGTTTGAGAGATTGGTTTGGATTTATAAATGCATTTTGTAACCTCAAACTCTTCAAGGAAGATTGGGAAAAGTTGTATGACGAAGAAATTCAATATAATGCTTTGTTTTTTAGTTATTTTCTTGCATTTTCTATATTTCAAGTCATTGTATGGCCATATTCAGTATATAAAACCTTTCCACCTCCATTGAATTTGAAATCCCTATGAATGTATGTTATTTTACAACTATTTTCAATTAAATTCATTCAACTTTGTAAAAGATATTGGCAATTTTATCTAGACGGTTAAAACCCTACTCTAGGGTATGGAGTGTGTAATAAAAATTATGGTTCTAACATTTTCACCATTGAAATCCTCTGGAAATTGGTGAAAGGGAGATTTTTTTTCATTTAAGAGATTTCAAACTTGCAAAGTCTATGATTGAATATTCAAGATGATTCTGTGATGCCCTAGGTTTGCAAATTCTATGTGCAGACTGGAAAATTTGAGAACAATGGAGATTTAATGGTTATGATTATGGCTTTTGAATCCTTTTTTTTGTATCTAAAGGGTTTCAAAGGTATATGTGATTCCTTCCCCTAATTTGGTTTGATGTATTGAAAATTTTGTGGCCTTAATTTATTGTCTACCCTGTATTGGCAGAGAAGTCACAGTCCTAAATATGATAGTATTTTTTTGGTTAGTTGTCTTCCATTTTGAAGGGACATGAAATAATTTGTAGAATGTTAAATTGAGGAGCTTTGTTAGCTTTGAACTAGGTTAAGAATCCTTGAGAGACCATTATTGTGGTATGTCAAATTGAATGATCTTTGGAAGCCTAATAGGCCTAGTCTACTCATTGTCCGTCCAATTTTGTGCATCTTGCCTCAAAGTAACTATTGTTAACCTTTGGATATGTTTTAAAGCATGAAAATAGGTTTCCAAAACAATGATTACAGTTTGAAGATAAAGTATCTATGAAAAGATATCTCTAACAGTCATTTTTGGAGTAATACTAGCTTGTAAGGGTTTGGAGTGGAGTAGTTACCAATTGTTGTTCCCTGTGACTTGTGAGTAAAAGTTGTGTTTATATGTGGATATTAATCTTGTTAGATTCCTAAACAAGTTCATGAAGAGTTCTGAAACCTAAAGTGCAAGTTGGAGTCCTTGGAGGCCTATTCGAGACAATTAAGGGGATTTGTGAGTAATTGGGAAGTCAGTCAAGGACCAAGTTGTGAATCTTTGTACAAACCTATTGTGTTGCCTCCTTGCTTACATCAATTTGGTATTAGAGCTACATGGATTAGATCTTTGAAGGTGAAGAGTTACAGGTTGAAGAATAAAGGACAACATGGCAAAGGGAATTAGAGAAGAGAAGGAGATGCTACAGAGGAAAGAAATTTTCTAGACCAAATGCAAATGTAAGGGCAAGGTATGTAAGGTAATGGTGGATTCAGGTAGTTTGGATAACATGGTATCAAAATAAATAGTATACAAGTTAAATTTGGAAAGGCTACCTCATGAGAATCCTTATTATGTTTCTTGGTTAAATGATGGAAATTCCTTTTTGGTTAAGGAGCTAGCATTTATAGAATTTCATATTAGTGGCTATAGAGATAGGTTTCTATGTGATGTGGTACCTATGAGTGTATGTCATTTGTTGTTAGGGATACCATTACAATATGAGAGGTATTCCCTATATGATGGAAGGAAGAATACATATCATATTGAGAAGGATGGGGTTTCATTCACACTATATCCATTGATGGAAAATGAAGAGGGACAGGATAAAGCAACATGGGTAATTATGTGTGGTAAGAAAGAATTTGTGCAGGTAAAAGGGGAGATAGAGGTTGAAGCCATTTCAAGGCTTGAAGAATTAAAGACAACAATGTTGCAAAATGGTGCATTGGTAGAAAGGAAAGAGGAAGAGATGGTGGTAATTAAATCTAAGAAAGAGGAAGAACTCCTTATGAAGGAGCAAGATAAGTCAATAAAGCATGATGAGAGTGTGAAAGAGATGATGCTTTTTCCATTGATGGGACAAGAAGTGTGTGAAGTTGATAGTGGAAAGGTTTTTGGATCAGATGAGATAGAGATCCTTGGGGCAAAGACCTTGATAAGAGAAAATTATGAGGTTAGTCAGAGTGAGTTGCTACAGGAAAGGAAAGAATGGCCTCAAGAGGCCATAGTGGGAGAAGCAATTTGTCCACTGATTGGATAGAAGTTTGGAAGGCAGTTACAATCTGTCATGATAGAGGTTTGTAAGTATGATTACATAGAGGTTCCAATAATAGAGGATCTAAAATTAGGTGTGAAGATAGAAAGTGAAGTGAAAATGAATGTTTGGTTAAAGCAAGTGAGTGAGTTCAAGCATGCAGCAGAAATGATGAAGAAGAAAGTCTGATGGAAAAAAGGTAGATGCTTGTTTGCAGGTACAGAGGCAAGTACACCATCATTTCTTGGCAAGAGGAAGGACAAAGGACAGTTTGCAAAGGAGATTGAGATATATCAAGGCATGAAGAAACAGATTCCAAGTGGCAAGACAAGATTGAAACAAATTGGCATAGACCAACTCCAACCAAAGGTGAAAATGAAAGTTGTTGTAGGGAATAGAAGACTACAAGGAGGAGAAATCCTCTGGAAATTGGTGAAAGGGAGGTTTGTTATGTCCTTTAAGAGATTCCAAACTTGCAGAGTCTATGATTGAAGATTCAGGCTGATTTTGTGATGCCTTAGGTTTGCAAATTTTGTGTGCAGACTGAAAAATCTAGGAACAGTGGAGATTTAATTGTTATGATTGTGGCTTTTGAATCCATTTTTTTTGTATCAAAATGGTTGCCAAGGTATATGTGAGTCCTTTCCTTGATTTGGTTTGATGTATTGACAAGTTTGTGACTTTAGTTTATTGACTGCCCTATATTGGAAGAGAAGTCACATTCCTAAATAGGACAACATCTATTTGGTTAGTTGTCTTCCATTTTGAAGGGCCCTGAAATCATTTTTAGAATGTTCAATTGAGGAGATTTGTAATCTTTGAACTAGGTTAAGAATAATTGAGAGACCACTATTGTGGTATGTCAAATTGAATGATCTTTGGAAACCTAATAGGCATAGTCTACTCGTTGTTAGTCCGATTTTGTGCATCTTGCCTCAAAGTAACTAGTATTAACCTTTGGATATGTTTTAAAGCATGAAAATAGGTGTCCAAAACACTAATTATAATTTGAAGATAAATTCCATGAAAAGATAAATCTGATAGTCAAGTTTGGAGTACTACTAGCTTGTAAGGGTTTGGAGTGGAGTAGTTACCAATTATTGTTCCCTTTGACTTGTTAGTAGTCAATTTGTGTTTTTATGTGGATCTTAATCTTGTTAGATTCCTAAAAAATGTCATGAAGAGTTATGAAACCTAAAGTACAAGTTGGAGTCCTTTGAGGCCTATTCCAATTAAGGAGTTTTGTGAGTAGTTGGGAAGTCAGTCAAGGACCAAGTTGTGAATCTTTGTACAAACCTATTGTGTTTCCTCCTTGCTTACATGACTTGAGCACAAATATGAACTTTAAATTCTCAAAAAAGTAGAATGAGACTGATTTTCCAAAAGTGGCGAATGAGTCAGACCACTACAGGTGTTTCCAAAACTATTTTTCGATTCATATACCCTTTTCCCCGAATCTGGTTCTTGCATAGAAAACCAAATCTGGGACTAATTTCCCCAGATTGGTGAATGAGTCCCAGTAGGTTAAAAATTTATATTTTTCAACGTTTCACAAGTTATCCAAGTCTACTTTAGACTCCTAGGTGTACACAATTCATCTTACAGTTTGTTATTCTCTTTTATTTGCATTTTTAGGTTGTTTAGTTAAGGCTTGCATTGAATTAGGGTTTAGCATTACATTTTTTTTTCCATGTCTTAACTTGGTGGTGAACCCCCTTACATTTAGCCCCTGGGATAGCCCTATTGTAATATCTCATTCCCCTTTGCATTGATATTCTAGGGTTTTTTCTTGAATGAGATAGAGTGAAGGTTGTCATTCTAGATCCTAAACTCTAGAAAAGCCACAATTTTCCACCTTTCAGTTTTGTTGTGTAACTCAAAAGAATTTTTTTGTTATTTTGAAAACTTAGGTAACTAATTTTTTTTATTCATTTAATTTTTATATACAAATGCATTCAAAGCAAACAATACACCTTATGTTTAATAGATATGTTATTAACCAAATTTTCTTTGTTTTTTTTTTCTAAATCATATTTTATTTTTTAACATATGCATAAACAAAGATTTGAAGTTCTATTATACTTTTCATAATAATAACACTTTTTAATAAAATCATATACAATATACCTAAATATATACCACTCTACATACATATAAGGATACTACATTCACAATATGGATTAACATATATTATATTATTATTTTCCTTCACTTGAGACTTATGTATTTTAAGATATAAAAATAGATGAATATTTTTACCTAATCATATGGTGGTAGAGTTTTCCAAGGATTTCCAAATACCTAATACATTTGCAAATAATATTGTATACACATATTAAAAATATTCTATTTAGTACATTTGCAATTTATTTTAAGAAGTCATATTCAACATACTCTTAGTCTTATTTTTATTATTTATATAATAAATTCATTTTGCTTTCATAAATAATAAATATATTATAACAGGACAAATTTAAAAGAAAGCATTTAAATTTTTTCTTTTATTTCAATTATATGCATATACATAAGGGGTATATATATACATTATTAACAATAAATACATTTGTGTTATGGAGTGATTCTACTTTTAATATTAATGAAAACAAACGCAGAAACAAAATATAAATACAAGTTTTCCTATGTTTTTGATGAGGCCTATTCAAATGTGGCATTAAATAAAAACATTTTAAGATAAATTTATAAAAACAATAAAAATAAGAGTTAGTGGTAATCCCTACATAGTAGTCGACACATTGCTTAAACTATGAACAATTTAAACCCATCACTGAGAATCATTTAAACCCAATAAAATAAATAAACAAAATAAAATAAAAATAAAAGAATAAAATTAAATAAAATAGTAAAAATCCGGGAAGAAGAAGAGGAAACCGGTGTATGAGCTCTGCTAGGGTTTTGAGTTTTTTAGGGTCACCCTTTTGCGTCATATTGTGCATCCTGTGTAGGAAAACCCTCTTTTCTTATGTGTATGACTGCATTTACTATGATTTCTTGTTTTAATATGCCTTCAACCGGCTCTAACCTAACAGTTCTTGCTGGTGTTAGCAGTTCAACAGCGATAATCAATGGCTCCTCCTTTGAACAAACATCCCTAGAAATTTGTTCTGAAAGTCTTTCACGAGGTAAGTGCTTTGACTCACCAGTTGATGTGGTTTTGTAATACCCCCATGTTTCTGATACTATTTACTACTATTGTTTGCTTTATATGTTAGTGTGATACTGAATTGTGATGGTGACTGATTCATCGTTTTGGTTTGTGTAGTTGTGTAGTTTAATTGATTGCTACATTTGATATTTTTATTATGATTTATGATACTCTGTATGTAGGGTTTGGATTATTTTATTATGCAATGCTTTCTCTCGAATGTTTCATATGTCAATGTGATAATTCTATGATCATGTGATTTGAATTCTGTGTTACTTTATAATGCAAAGGGTTAGTAATTAGTTATGATGCAGTAGTTAATTAGAATATTGTCTTATGATCTATCTGAATAGAAATGTTAGTTTGCTAGTGATATTGTAATGGTTAGAGTAGATTAGGTGAGAGGACAGGGTAGCATCACTCGTTCACGAGTGCCCTGCTACACTGCGATTCCTTCTCACGGTAGGATGTTGATTTTATATATATATGTATACATGTGCTACTTGACGTTTGCTTGGATGCAGGATTGCAGGAATAAGTCTCGATTCCACCTGTTTCGGCAGGACAGGGCGAGCAATAAACTAGCCCAACGGGTAAAAATGTTGAAAAAGGGAGTAGGTTTGGAAGCGTCCCCGTCCCAAGTCCGTCGTCTGTTGTGAGTCATGTTATGACTGTGGTTTTCGTTCTCGTTGTTTGTGTAATTTGTTTTGTTGAGGTATTCAGTTGATTTATGGTTCATGTTTATTTAATTAACGTTATTTTATAAGATGATGGATTAAAGTTGTTTAGTTGGTTGATTTAATTGTGTGTTAGTTGAATATTAAATTTAAATATATTATAAATTAAAAAGGTGATTTAATTTATTTATAAGAGTAAATAATTATTTTTAATTAATAATGTTGACAATAATTAAATTAAATAATTATTGTTGAAGATAATTAAATAATAACTTTTATTAATATTAATTTAGCATAGATAATATCTTGTTTAAATAAATTATTTTAAATTAAAACTGTAGATAAATTTGTGCTTTTAAAAGCTGAAAAAGGACCAATAGGAAGCAGGCTTTTTGAGAAAAGAAAGCAGGGAAGCTTTATTGAGTTTTATTTTGTTTTATTATTATTTTTATGAGAAGATTATTCTCACACAGAACTTCTACTCTGTTGTTCTGGGATCTAAAAAGGAAAAATAAAAAGAAAAATAGAAGAACAGAATTTTTGGGGGGATTGTAAATTTTTGGAGAAAAATAATTGATTTGAAGATAGGTGAATTCGAAAAGAGAGCTCCAGGAGGGATCAAAAAGGATCGGCAGGAGGAATTCGAAAGGAGCTTTCAGAAGGATTCTTCTTCAGACGAAGGACTCCAGGTTCTTCTTTTTGCTATTTATTATTATTTTATTGTGCTTGAATAATACCTATTGGCTATGTATTGAAAATTTTATAAAAAAGAAGATTTGTGATTTGAAAATTTATTGGTATGAAACCCTTGAATTGCTGTAGGGAGTTTTAGTAAAAATCATTTTGACTGAAGATTGAATTTGCATGTCAGATCTACATTTGGTTATTGAAAATCATTTTTGTTATTATGCTGAATATTCGTGCCCAAATTCATTTGTGTATGATACTGAACAAATTGTTATTTTATTTTAAAACCCTTGTATTTTTCTACTGAAAACATTAGTAAAACCTCTGTAGGAAATCATTGTTGAAACAAAATAAAAATAAAAATAGACAAATATATATATATATATATATATTCTAGTTGAGTTGTGTAAATATATATATGTAATTCTGGTGTATCTGTATGATTTCCAATTTATATGAAAATAATAGAAATAATACTTTGTGTATGAAAACATTGAATTAAATATTATATTTATATATGTTGTTCCTTTCTTCAAAATATATATATATACAGAATAAGTTAATAAAAATATGTATAGTTCTGTATAATTTGTCTTAATTTTTAATCATGTGTATTGTGTGTGTGTGCTGCATATTTTATTGTTAAAATAAAATAAAACATTATATAGGTATATACAAGTTTATATACAAGTAATTGTTCACCCTTTTATCGAAATTTGTATTCTTTCTTTTGAAGGATTTTTTTTTATATAAACTAAATTAAATAGATAAATGAAGGTTCTGTACGTTTTTTTCATTTTCCGTGACTGGAAAACCTTCAATATATATATGTATATTGTAATTGTAGAAATCCCTTAATTAAAATAAAATTATATATAATAAATTAAATCAAAATACACATTGATTTTAAATTGAATATAAAGTAAAAGGATTTATAAAAAAAAAAAAAAAATTTGTTTTATTTTATATATTAAAGTTTTGGAGGAGGGGAGTGGTCGGCGGTGGCCGTACCACCCCCGACCCCCAGTACACTGGCCGCAGTGGCAGCCGCCACTAGTACAGCAGTAGCCTTTAGCTGCCAGCCTGGGGGCTGCGCCCTCGAGGTACTCCTCATTGGGGCTGCTAATACCTTTCCTAAATTCGTTTGTTTTTAACTCTTGATTACCCTTTCGCTTTACACGATTTTATTTTAATCAACGCTTGGTTTTAATTCGATTTGTTTTATCATATATAGATTTATATATGTATGAGTAATCGATTTAAATTTCGCTTATCCTATATAGATATATGCGTGGTTAAATAAATTTAATTCTTAGGTTTATTTGAAATTCGATTTTGTTTCTGTTTTTTAATTCGAATATGTAATGATTAACATATATATATATAAATAACAATGCCAGTTTATTTAAATTCAAAATTTTGTTTTGGCATGGGTAGATTTATAAATGTTAAAGTTATATTAAAATTATATATATATATATATATATATATATATATATTTTAATGTTACATTAAAATAAATTATATATATATATATACATACACGTATATACACATGTATATAGTTATTAGGTTTATATTGAACTTTAATATTATTGTATATATTAATGTTATTTTAATTATTGTTTATTCTGTAGTGTTTATTTTTAAATATTTGAGTATACATAATTGCAATGGATTATTAGACTGATTTTGCTAGTGTAGTATTAAATAAATGAGATATATGTCTGGTTATGTATATTTTTATTATAGATATTTATAAACAGATAAAAGTGGGATTTGTTTGTAAGTTGTTTTTATGGGGAGATTATATATATATCCTTGTAGTGTTATAGTGTATTTGTGATAATTAGAAATAAATTAGGTATTTTAATTAGAATGGAGTTCTTGGGGTTATTTATTTATTTAATTGTTGGAATTATTGTGCATTGGAAATATTTAATTCTAGTATTGTTCAAACGTAATTGTTATCCTTGAGATCATTTGTTAAGTCCATTGTGATACTCTTCTTTGTTTCATGGGGTCGTATGGGAGAACCCTAGTTGTATTGTATCTTTTGTAGGAGGCTAAGTGGTTATTTAGGGCTTCCAGAGGCGGGAATCTGAGATGAATTGTGATCTCGTATTTTGATGTTGGGTCTATGTGTTGACCATAGTTATGATTTACTTGATGATGGATTGTACCGTTGTGGTTATGTTTCATGTGTTATGGCGAGATGGTTATGCCTCGCGGAGGATCCATGTGTTGGTTCAATCATGTTTTGTTGATGCAGTACTTTTTGTGTTGGTTATTTTGGGATTGAGTGTTTAGAGAGAGTGGCTCTAGTGGGGGCCGGCGCACAAAGGGGCTGTCAGGGTAACCCACATAGAGTTAGATTAATCAGTGATAACTTAAGTAATAAACCACGGGTGGGAATCAAACACTAATAAGATAATTGTGAAGCCTCGTCCGCCTGTTAGTGCTATCACAGACTAAAGGGGACTGAGAAGGCCGTGGTTGGCATGGTCATTACCTTGTCCTCACGAAAGGTCAATGACTCCGCATGAGTGACCCTATGGAGCGGCGCCTTGAGATAGGCCGTCTGGAGAACCATAGATGGAAGCGGCACCTTAACTTGGATGTCTGGAGAATCCATGTAGAGATGGAGGCGGCACCTTGTAATAGGTTGTCTGGAGAATCCATGTGAAACCATGCGATGACACTCTACTCTAACATTCTGTTTGTGTTGATTTACTGAAGTCCTCTGGAAGTGTTTTATTGATTTGTCTTTGGACATGGTTGGATATAGTGCATGATATTATGTCTTGAGTTTGATATTATGTTTGGAGTTTCTTCGATGTTGTGAGTGTGACTTGTTGTTATGTTCAGAAGTGTTTTGTTGTTGTTCTTTTTAGATTTGTCGTTGTTGAGTTGCTATGTGGTCTTTGGTGTTAAGATGTCTTCTTGAGATTAGTCTTTGTTTTGTTAGTCGTACTTGGTCGGGGACCCTTCCTTGTCTACTCTCAGCACGGGGGTGGTTGGGTGGAACGTGCTTCGCACCCCGTTGGGTTTCCCCTTTTTATTGCAGGTGTATCTTTATTGCAGGGCTTTTGGAAGATGTTGATGATCCAGTTATTCCTGTGTACCAGATAGTTGTATATACTTCAGTTGTAATGTATTTAATGTAATCATTGATGTATTGTCTCCCACATGTGTTGGGATGACCTTGTTGTAATTGGTATATGTAGTATTGAGGTGTACCTTCAGTTAGTTGTATTTTATTATTATTTGGGATGTAATGTATATTCGAACCATGTTTTGATTCAGGAGCGATCACTTGTAGTAGTTGGTTACATTATGTTGTAGCTATCGAAATATGTAACACTTTATATCTTTATCATCACATGTGTTATCATATGTACTTATGTCATGAATGTAGTTATTGTTTAATGGATATCTTAAATGATGAAATGAGAATGAATGGATATATGTAACTGTTTATTTATGGTTTAATTTATTATCGTGTTATGGGTTAGAATAGTCATGTCACTTCGTGTACCCCTTTGGAACAAGTTGTGCCTCTTAATATATTGTTATGTTGTAATACTTAGTATGTTATTATATTCTTTTAAAAAAAAAATTGTTCCGTTGTTTTTGTTCCTTTGGGGTTCGTCTGGGGGTGACATTTTTCTTTACCATATTTTGATACTTCCTGTCAATGGCTTGAGCAGTACACCGTTGTTGGGTATTTTGTTGGGAGAACTCCCCTTGAAAGTGTGCTTAAAGATTGGGTTAACAAGGCTTGGGTCCCTCATGGGGTCCACCTTGATATGGTCCAAAACTCAACCAAGGGTTTCTTTTTGTTTTGCTTTGTGGAGTTCAATCATGTGCGGTCCATATTAAGCCATGGGCCTTGGTATGTTTGGTTCTCTCTGTTAGTTTTTCAAGCATGGACTTGTGACTTTTCCATCTCGGATGACACCAAGTTGTGGGTCCTAGTCTGGATTGAATTTCCTAGTCTACCTTTGCCTTGTGTGTCATTTTTGAATAGTATAGCCTCCTCACTGGGGAGGGTTATTTGCATTGAGCTAGATAGGTTCTTTTAGGCCCACCCCCAAAAGAGGGTTTGTGTGGAATTTGACCTTTCCAAAAATTTAAAAGACTCCATTGATATCCAAATTGGAGCTTTCCACCACACCCAAAAGGTCACCTATTTTAATCTTCCCAACACGTGCTATAGGTGTGAGTCAGCGGACCAAAAGATAAAGGACTTCCCTTTAGTAGTGCCTCATGCACCTTCTCCGCCACGAGATGTTGAAAAGCCTTGGTCGGCTGCTGCATCTACTGCCAAACCTAATGCAAAATGGACTACGGTCACGAATCGAAAGAATAAATCCACTAGTTTTGGGTCAGGTCTTGTGACCTCTAAGCCAGTGAAAGATGTTTCAAAACCTTTTGTGAAGGGGAAAGAAGCTCCAGTTGGAGCTGATTATGTTTTGCAGAAGCCTAGGCCAAAGGCTATGCCTCGACTGGCTACTATCATGTTAACACAGCCGAATGTGGCTTCACAACTGAATGTGGCTTCATAGCCGAATGTGGCTTCTCCTATGATAGGAGCTCACAGGTGTTCTCGCAGGCCTTCCCCTCCTAGAGAAGAAGTGGAATATGTTCAAGAAAAATGGAGGATATCCTCCCCTTCCATTCAGATTGGATCAATTTTGGCAGAATTTTTATAGAATCGTTCCTCTTCTCTGAATGAAGAGGAATCAGGTTTTGAAAACATGGAGGAGTTTCACTCATGAAGTTCCTTTCATGGAATATTCGAGGTCTGAAAGAGCTCTCCAGAAAGTATTCTATCAAGGATACCTTGTGCAAGTACTCTGGTGTTGAAGCGCTTTGTCTCCAAGAAGTTAAAATTTTTGGTTTTCTACTTGTCGCGACTAGTCATTCTATTTGGCCAGCTAATAAAATGTTTTGTACTACCCATGATGTTGGGCGTGGCAGAGCTGTCATCATTTTGGCCCCACGGTGCCACTCCTCTTGGATCAACCATGGGTTTGATCCCACTCATTGGCTCGTTTGGATCCTTCTCAACATTGATAATCATTCCTTTGGGATTATTAATGTCTATGCTTCTAATGATGTGGAACACTCTTTGCTCTGGAGTTGGATTGTTGATTCTTTACTAGTTGCTACCTAGTTACTCTATGGGGACTTGAACATGGTAGAAATGGCATCTGAAAAAGATGGAACTCTGCCATTCAGATGGGCAACTAGGGAAAGGGAGGCATGGTTTTACATGCACAATAAATTGGGGCCTTTTATCCCAATATTGGTTGCCGCCATTCTCATTCTCTCTAGCACACTTGGTGCAGCTACCGAGCTAGTTCTGATAGAATATTTAAGCACCTTGATCGTGCCATGATCTTGATGTAATATTTTTTCTCATTTGACAGCTCCTCTCTCCTGGTTAAGCTGTTAGTTGATGCGACTTTGTCAGATCATTTCCCCATTTCTTTTTGCATTGAATGGGAGACTCAACAGCCTAATACATGTAAAACTCAATTTTTTTTAAACACATCTTTACTCTGCCATAAGCCAACCCTGACCCACATTCATAGAGTTTGGAATTTGGAGTGCAGGTCAGCTTGTCATACAGGCTGGATTTCTTGGTGGAATGAGGCTATCATCCGCATGGCTAGATTTTGCGCATTTATGGGTGCTAGCTGTCTATTTTTTGCTAGTGGTCTTATGAGGCTACCACTGTTGACCTCCATGAAACCTCCAAGGCTTTGGTGGCCAGCCCCTTTTCTTCTTCCTTACAAGTCAGGGTGGCGAAGCTAAGGCACAAGAAACAAATTGCTGACAGCTATGTTGCTCGAGGAGCACAAATCAAAGCCCAGTTACACTGGCTATAAGTTGGTGATTGTGCCTCCAAAGAGTTTTTCTTGGCTTTGTGTGCCAGTCACTCATCCCTGAGCATTAAAAAAATAAAATATGGTGCTCAAGTTGTCTCTAAGCTACCTGACATTCTCCAGGCCTTTGTGCATCATTATGAGAAATTTTTCACTATACGGGAAGTCATGCCTGTGTGACAACAAGCCCTTTAGGATTGCCTTGCTGTTGTGCCAAATAAGCTTTCTTCAGTTCAGAAAAAAATTTGTGATCAACTTTTATCAGTTGATGATCTCAAAGAGGTTGTTTACTCCATGGCTGATGACAAAGCCCCGAGAATTGATGGTTTCCCTTGTGAATTCTACAAAGCCATGTGGGACGATATTGGGCATGATCTGCATCAAGTTTACTTAGAAGCGTTTCACTCTAATTCCCTGGGTAACTTAATCAATAAAGGTAACATAAAATTCATACCTAAACCAAATGACCCAGAAGAAATCTGTAATTGGAGACCTATCACGCTTCTTAATGTCTCCTACAAGATTATCGCCAATACTTTAGCTCTTAAAATCCACCATCTTCTACCTCAGATTGTGCGCCCGAAACAAACTGGGTTCATCAAATCCATATTTATTTTAGATAATATCATTGTTGTTTGGGAAGGCATGGAATGGACCAGATGCTCAAACCAGAAATCTATGTTCATTAATATTGATTTTTCCAAGGCTTATGATTGCATTGAATGGCCATTTATTCTTTCTATACTACAAGCCTTGGGTTTTGGGCCCAGTTTCATTCAATATATTCGAATGCTCTTTGCGGATGCCTCAGCTTGTATCACCATCAATGTTCGGCAATCCTCTACCTTTGGACTCTTTCGTTCCATTGGGAAAGGGTGCTCGCTAGCCCCCTCTTTATATGTGCTTGCAACCAAGGGTTTTGGTTATCTTTTGGCCAATGTGGTTTCCCAGCAGTGAGTCAATGGCATTTCTCTTCCCAACTCTCAGGCTCAACTTGTTAATGGCCATTTTGTTGATGACTCATTCCTCACCCTTTTGGAGGATGAGGATCTCATTGCAGTGACTCTTGAGTGTCTTAATACCTTTTGTCTTGTCTCTAGCTTTTCCATTCAGTGGCATAAAACTTTGTGTTATCGATAATCTATCTTTCCCTCACCGTAGTGGCTACAACAGTATGGTTGGAAGTGGATTAGGCCTAGTGAATTTTTTCAGTTTCTGGGCATTCCCTTTGCTTTTCAGGCATCTCCGGCTAAGCTTTGGAAAAACGTGCTCTCCAGAGTTGAGCAGAAGCTTACTTATTGGGTTACTAAGCCCCTCTCTTTAGCAGGGAAATTCTAGGTGTGTTCCAAAATCTTGGAGGCCACCCATGTTTATTATTCTTCTTGTTGGGCCCCTTCCCAGGCTGCCTATGGAAAGCTTGAGAAGTTGCTTTGTGATTTTCTCTAGGCCTCCTATGAAACTCATAGAGGGTTTCATAGTGTGGCTTTGGAATTTTGTTGTCTTCCTAGAGATTCGGGAGGCCTCAGGTTACTTTCTACTCAACGACAAGGGACTACTCTATGTGTTAAATGGATTATTCGTGCCCTTACTGGGGACGAGGCCTGGAAAATTCTTCTTAGGCATAGTATTCAATCCAGCTTCCCAGTTCATAGACCTACCTAGAAGGGGATTGGTTTTCAAACCGTTTTGGTCATGAATGAACTAGTCCAGATTGTTGGGACTTTTGTGGCCAAAAGCATCTGGTGGCCCTGGGAAGTTGTCAAACCTTGGCTCTATTAGGCTGACTCTGGTTTTCAAGATGGGCTTTCTCTCAACCAACATAATTTTTTGTGGTTGCCTCTTTTTGCTAGAAATGGTCAACCACTGGCTAAGTCGCCAGGGCTTAAGGCACTCAGATTTCACAAGGGTATCCTGACCCTACAACAGATTTTTTCTAGACCCACCATGCGTATCATGTCATGGGATGCTTTTCGTGCCCAATATAGGCTTCATAACCAGGACCATGCTACTTATGATGGTTGAGTGAATGCAATTCTTGCTAAAATGCTTCATAAGGTTGGAATTTGTGGGACCAAACCTTGGTGGAAAGACTGGAAGTGGTATCTAGACACCCCTTTCAGGAATTACAAACCTCAGCTTGGTTATAGGTG
The DNA here is from genome assembly GCA_007258455.2 of Sequoia sempervirens. Classification (NCBI taxonomy): domain Eukaryota; kingdom Viridiplantae; phylum Streptophyta; class Pinopsida; order Cupressales; family Cupressaceae; genus Sequoia; species Sequoia sempervirens. The sequence goes on along the minus strand of VDFB02365865.1, from coordinate 11,969 downwards.
GTGATCACCACATTTTCCTATGATTCAAAGTTTGAACCAGAGGTGGCTTCTTCAATCTCCCACTCATGTCTGGCATAAAATATTTGCTGCCACTTGGTTTGCAAGTGTTGAGCTAAAGCTTTCCCACTTTTCCTGGTGTATTATTTTCTAGGGCTTACCTGTGGGCTCTCGGCTGGTCCACCTGGGGATCCGGGATCCTCGCTGCCCTTTTTTTGGGCAAGCTGAGAATTTTAAGCATCTTTTATGGTTTTGTCCCAGAGCTCAACAACTTTGGACTCTACTTCATGACTTTTTTTAGCCCTTTCGACCAGAACCTTTCTCCTGGCATATGGTGTTGCTTGAAGATTCTCCTAGAATTCCTACAAAATTCACCTAGCTTTGGCACACTTTCAGGGTGGAAATTCTCTTCAATATTTGGAAGGACAGAAATGCTTGCATTTTTTCACATTCTCAAATGGATATTCATGTATCTTTATATGTTAAAGCTATGATTTTCTCTAATGTGCTTTTATAGGTTCAAGTGCAAGCTAATAAAGTTGCACTTGACATTTCTCACCTCTAGGTTCTCCTGGAACATTGGGGCAATGCCCCTTGTACTGTTGCTCAGGTCCCCGCTTTTTCCACCTCTTCCCGTGGCTGGTCACCCTCCAGGGGCCAATAGTGGAGTGGCTCTACGCATCCCCATTCATAGCTCTCACCTCAGCAGGATTCTCACACTCCTCGGTGAAACTGTTCTCTGCCATGGGCTTCTCAAGGGTGACCTTCTGGTAGTGCTTCGAGGAGTGGCGGTGGTGGTCTTGGGTGGCCCTCTGATGATCCTCCTGCTTCTAGCTTTGGGTGGCTAGTTACTAGTAAATCATTCCCGCATATGGTGCTTGCAATCTCACCCCGGCGTGAGGAAGAAGATAAAGAGAAAAAAGATGTTGATGATGGTTGGGGTCCTCATCCTGATGTCACTCCAGACCTCGCTGATGTATGGGGGAAAAAATTAGATGACAAAGACCCTCCTGGCTTTGTTGGCACTACTCTAGCTGCTTAATGGCCTTTTTATCTTTGTTATTTTTGGACTTTTAGGCTTAGCCCATGTTATCTGTTAATTTTTTGGGCATTTCCCATGTGACTCTTGGGTTGTGCCTTTCTACCACCCACCCTTTTTTGTGAATATGTATCTTTATATTTGAATTAATATAAATAGCTGCCAATTCATCAAAAATATAAAACAGTAAGTGAAATGAGGAGTTCACCAGGTCTGGTGGGTGACTCAACCTTCCAATGGCACATCCTACCTCAGAGGACTGGCACTCTATGACCATGGCTTTATGAGGTCTCCATCCATTGGGGCATACTTCCTTTCTTGGTTATCCTTATAGTCATTGTCCCTTGCCCTTGCAGCTGTCATTTCCTTTACCTCTTCTTTGACCTCTATGGACCTCTATCCTTTGCTCTTTCATACCCTTCCTTCTCAGATGGCTGCCTACTTCACCTCAAAAATCATAGAGAAAACAAAAGAAAACAGAAATGATTCGCTACCATTAAGGAGGATTAGGGTTAGAATATCAATAGTCCTTAAAAGAGGCATGAGATAGGTACCCTTTTAGAAGAAGTAGGATTTATTTTAAAATAAAAATAAAATAAAAAACAACTCACATTTCTAGTTTCTTCACAAGAATATAGGGGGTGCCTAGTGTGGTTGATTTGGCTTTTTCCACCTTAAAGAGATTCAACTAAATTATTATGTTAATTACTTAGGTAATAAATAAATGTCATATTCTTACGTTATTTAAAGAATTTGATATTAATTTGGTGGAGGTTCTAGTTCAATTGGTTAAATCATCTTTTTGGAAACAAGAGGTCACGAGGCTTAGTCACGCTTCTGTCTTTGTGGTACCAGAGGGTGTGTTGTGTCAGTGTGCCAGTGTCAAGTCACTAGAAAAGGCATTGCAGTTTATAGGGAGGCTACCCGATTGAGTCTAAAAAGAAAAAGAAAAAGAGAAGAATTTGATATTAGTATTTATGTTATTTATTATATATCTTGAATATCTAGTAAATAAATATATAAAAATTTACCATGTGGTACATTAAAGAATTAATTAATTTATTATATGTATATCATGTAATATATATAATATAAATAAATATAAATTATTTGTTATGTTTTAAAGATACATAAAATATCTTATATTATTATCAATATATAATATGATGCAATATATTTATGGTTGTAATAAATAAATACAAACTTGTTTTAGTGTTTACATACAATATTATCGAGAAGTTAGGCAACATTGGATGGCATTTTTGGCTCTGTGTGTCGAGCTAGGGCAAGCATGCCCTAGCTCGCTTCTCTGATTGCTTCTGGTTTTGTGTTGGTGGGGGAGTCTGTAGATGTTGGGGGCTCTCTGGTAGCTATTTCTTCCTTGCTGCTAACTCTTTTTTCCTTCTGCTGTCTTTTTGTGTGTGGCAGTCATTTCGTGGCTTCCTGAGTTGCGACCTATGAAGAATTTTTCCTGGCTAGTGTTGGGTGTCATAGGAAGGCTTTTTGGTTGTGTCTTAGTTGTTTGGAGCGTGGGTTTGGGGTTCTGTCAAGCAGCGGTGTGTAGTGTGGTGGTGATTGGGGGTTTGGTGTTGAAGGCAGGGGTTGTGGGTGTCGTGCTTGTGGTGTTTTTTGAGCCTTCTTTCGTTGGTGTGAGGGGTGGTGTGGTGTCATTTCCTTGGGGGAGGTTCTTTGTTTTTGTGGTCTTTAAGGGCGTGCATGTCCTTGCATGTTTGTTTGGGGCCTATTCTTCATCAATGGGGCTTAGGGAATCGTTTGGGGCTAGTCCCAAGCTGGATTTTTGTTCTGCACTTGGCTCAAAAACCTCACAGTAGGATCCAAAGATTTTTGATAATAACCTTTTCTCGATGGAACCAGAGAAGCTTGAGATGGGCTCATCAGGAGGGCTTCAGATTTTGAAGATTAATGGGTGCCTAGAAAGGTGTAAAGAGAGGTCGAATGTAGTCATTCCGATGGAGATGTTGGCAGAGGATATTGATTACTAATCAAGGCATTCTTTGTTCTGCAAGTTCTTGGGATTGAAAATTTTGCTACAATTTCTGGATGCATGGGCACAAAGGACGTGGATGCCAGAGGGGGAGATGGAGATCTGAATCTTGGTGAATAACTATTTCATGGTTACTTTTGATTGCATGGCTGATCAGAATAGGGTTTTTGAGGGGGGGCTCTACTTTTACAACCAAGTGGGTTTGTTCATTAAGCCATGGCATGCGGGCTTAACCTGGTGGAGGAGCTCCCGAGTCGGGTTCCTATTTGGGTTCATCTTCTGAGGCTCCCAGTTGAATGTTGGCACGAGGATGTTTTGTTCTTACTAGCCTCAAGGTTGGGGAAACCTATTGGTTCGTTGCAACAGATGCAATTCAGGAAGGTAATGACTTATGCCTGTTTTTGTGTGGAAATTGATTTAAATAAACCATTGCCAGACTCTCTAGAGGTGTGTGCTGGAGAGTATTCATGGGTGCAGCAGCTCAACTATGAAACTTTACCTTTTCATTGTCGTCTTTGCCATGAGTATGGCCATCTCCAATGTAGATGTCCAAAGACCAAGCCTCTGGAGGCTCAATCAACTCAACCTCCTCGTCAACCACCTAGGAGAACAAGGGCAAGGACCCTATTCCAGGTGGTGGGACTGGGGATGATGGTTTCATTCCAGTCAGAGCTCAGAATAGAAATAAGGGACAAAAAATGAATCCAAGGGAAAGGCAAGATGATGATTCTTTTAACAAGTTTGAGATATTGGATGAACTTAGTCAGCAAGAAGTGAATCCAGGAATACTAGATTTGGGTCAAGGGACTTTGGATATTGAACAGCATGGGCCACCTGTGGAGGTAGTACAGATTGCCCAGTAGGAGATGAGTATGGTAATGTTGGGATTAGAGTAGGATGGGCAAGATCTGGGGCAGGTCGGGCTCAATTCAAAGGTGGCTATTGTTTCACAGTCTGATGGGGTGAGAAACCTAGTTTCATACCAATAGATGGTGACTCAGAAAGAGTCGAATTGCATTGTTGAATCTGTGAAGGGAAGTGAGGCTCAGGCTCATCCCTTGCAAAAAGCGAGCTCGGAGGTGAGTAAGATCAATAAGGTGTCTCCCCATTTGGGTATTCTACAAAAAGAGCTGAAGAAGGGGGGGTGAAGAAAGGTTTGAAGTTGGGGAGGAAGAAAGATGTGGAAAAGATTAAATTGATTGGGAGACTTTGGTGGAGTCGGGGTCAGTTAAGACTTTGGACTCACATTTCTCGGGTCCTTTGAAATGATAGTCCTTTCATGGAATGTAAGGGGCTTGAACAGTGGCCCTAGACAAAAAGCTATTCAAGAGTTGGTTAGGTGTCACTCTCTTGATGTCCTTTTCTTGTAGGAGACTAAACTTTCTATTGAGTATATGATGGATTTAGCACCCAAACTGTGGAGAAATGGGGAGTTCCAGTGCATTGGATCTCTTGGGTCTTCTTGGGGGGTGGCTTGCTTTTGGGACCCATGAAAGATTTTTCCCCAATGGTGGGTGTCCTCTAGGTCCTCCCTCTCCATGATGGCTTCTTGTTTTATGTCGGGAGAAAGTGTTCTCTTATGTCGGGAGAAAGTGTTCTCTTATCCAATGTGTATGCGCCTGTGCATTTGCAAGGCAAGCAAAGCCTATGGTCTTTCATTTGATCTATTCGTAGCATGGTTCCTTACCACCCTTGGATTATAGGGGGTGATATTAATGCTATCACAGAGCTGGCAGAGAAGAGAGGTGGTATTGCTAGGTTGGAGGCTTCCGCGTTACTACTCCAGGACAACATTTTTTCTTTGAATCGGGTTGATGTCAAACTGAGCAATGGTCTTTTTACCTGGAATAATAGGTGGGTGGGTGACAATTGCATTGCTAAATGCCTAGATCGGTTCATGGTCTCTTGCTTTTGGGTTAGTGGGTTGTGGTCATCTAGCTCTAAGATATTGGACTGGAGGGGTTCAGACCATTGGCCTATTAAGCTTTCTATTCTTTCTACTCTCTTACCCAAGACTTCTTCCTTCAAATTCCAGTTGATGTGGCTGTGGGATCCTGACCTTCATGGCTATGTGGCTCAATGGTGGCAAGATGGTAGACCCTCCTTTGGTACGGCTATGTATGTTTTTGCTAAGCTTCTTCAGTTTGTTAAGTATCAGCTTAAATGTTGGAATTTTCAATGCTTTGGTAATATTTTCAGTGCTAAGTCGGCAGCTCAAGCGAATTTGGATGGTATCACTAGGTTGATTAGGAAAAATGGGGCTACGAAGAACCTGATGAAGGAGGAATCAAGGGCCTTGAAAGCTCTGGAAGAGTGGGAGGTGCGAGAGGAGATATTTTGGAAGCAAAAAGCTCGAGTTGATTGGCTCCAGGAGGGAGACAAAAAAATTTCTTTCTTCTTCAATTCTGTTAAGGCTAGGCATCATGGTAACTCTATTCCCATTTTAGTCAATGATAGAGGGGAGACTCTTTCCTCATTCTAGGATATCTCGAGGGAAGTAGTCCAGTATTTTACTTCTTTGTTCAGTGAGGATGTGCAGGTTAGCTTAATGGAGGAAGCTCATGTCCTCTCTTGTATTCCTTCTTAGGTGTCTCAGGACATGAAGGATCAACTCATGGGAGAAATTACCCTTGAGGAATTGGAAGAGATAGTATTTCAGATGAAGAAGGGGAAGGCCCCAGGCCTAGATGGTTTCCTGATTGAATTCTTTCAAGAATTTTGGGAGATTATCAAGATGGAGTTGTTGGTAGTTGTCCAGGAATCTCAAAAGAACAAGTAGATGTTAAAGGCGTTGAACTCCACTTTTCTTGCTCTTATTCCCAAGGAAGAGGGGGCATATAGGTTAAGTAGGTTTCATACTATTTCATTGTGCAATGTGGTATATAAGATTATCTCCAAGCTAATTGCTAATAGGCTAAAAAAGTGGCTACCAATGCTCATTTCTGAGGAGCAGACTGGTTTTGTGGAAGGCAGGTAGATTCTGGATGGTATTGTCATAGCTGCAGAGTCCATTCATTCTATGGCTAATTCAAGAGATAAGGCGATGTTTATCAAGCTTGATATGGACAAGGCATATGATAGGGTCCGATGGGCTTTCCTTCAGAAGGTTTTGGGTGCTTTGGGCTTCAGTGAGGACTAGATTCAATGGGTCATGAGTTGTATCAAGTCAGTTTCATTCTCTGTCTTAATTAATGAGGATCACACTAAGCTTTTCGGTGCCTCCCGTGGGTTACGGCAGGGTGACCCTCTCTCTCCATACCTATTCCTCCTTTTGGTTGAAGGTTTGGGGCACCTCTTGCGGAGACATGTGGAGTTGGGCCTGATCTAGAGGTGGTGTTGGGGGGGTGATTTACCCCCGCAATCCCATTTGCAGTTTGTTGATGATACAGCTTTGATGGGGATGGCTACTATTCCGGAAGCCATGGCTTTCTGTAACGTTCTGGATATCTATCTTAAAGCTTCAGGTCAGCAAATTAATGAGGACAAGTCTTCCATCTTCTTCTTCAACATGTCAAATTCTATTCAGAGGAGAATTGCTCAGATTCTTCGGTTTCAGATTGGGACCCTCCCGGTGACTTATCTTGGTATTCCTATTGATGTGGGCAGGTTATCTAGGGATTCTTGGATGTCTATCTTGGATAAATTTTGGGCTAAAGTGACCCACTGGACCACTCGCTAGCTTTCCTTTGCGGGTAGGGTTCAGCTACTTAAGTTGGTTGTTCAAGCTCTCCCTATTTACCGATGTATGCTTCAGGTGGCCCCTTTGGGCTTTGTTAAGGAAATAGACTCATTAGCAAGACAATTCTTATGGGTTGGAAGTTTTTCCTCTTCAAAATGGAGCCTTGTTACATGGGACATTGTGTGTTGGCCAAAGCAGTATGGGGGTTTGGGGCTAAGGCATTCCTCACTGGCAGGTACTGCTCTAGCTGCGAAACTTTATTGGCGATGGTGTACAGAGCAGGATAGGATATGGGCCAAGATCCTTTCACTTAAGTATTTCAAGGAGATGCCTTGGGAAGATATCCCTCGGTACCCTTTGGTGGGGAAGGGGTCAGCCATTTGGGCTACTCTCAAGAAAGGAGTGGCACTTGTCAAGGAAGACTTATTCTGGATTTGTAAGCGTGGGACAGAGGTTCACTTTTGGGTTGACTCGTGGGATGGTTACCCCCCCATTATCTCTCAGTTCCCTAACTTGGAAACCCTGAGTCAGAGATTTTTTGATGTGGTTTAGTTAAGGGTGTGTGACTTTAAGGTGTTTGATTGTCATGGGCAACATGTGAGAGCCAGATGGAAGAAGCCTGATGAATGGCCGATGGTGGGAATGGAGGAAGAGTGTATGATGCTTCATAAAATCCTTTTGGGTAGACAGTGTAGTTCCCTTCGAGAGAGGGATGTTCTTGCTTGGTCTCCCAATAAGAAGGGTCAGTATACTATTGCTTCAGGTTACCAGAGGTTGTTGGCTCAAAAGGTGGAAGGAATTGAAGTTCCTTGGTGGAAGTGGGCCTGGCATAAGTTTGCTTGGCCCAAGTGTAACTGTTTTGTTTGGACTTTGGCTTGGAACAGGTGTCTCACATGGGATAATATTCAAAAGCGTGGCTTCCAAGGACCCTCTAGGTGTGTTCTGTGTGGAAATGATGAGGAGAATGCTTCTCACTTATTTTTTAGGTGTCCTTTTTTAGTGCAGCTCTGGCATTTTTTGTGGGGAGTTTGGAACAACCCCTGTGTTCATGCCTCCTCCTTGGTGGAATTTTGGTCAAGTTTGGGGAGACCACCCTCGTTGGCACCATTCTTACAGGATGTGTGGCATGTTGGGCCTATCTTTCTATTGTGGCAAGTGTGGTTGGAATGAAATAGGAGGATTTTTAGAGGAGAGCACTTGCAGATACAACAGGTTTGGTTTAGAATCCTCGGGATGATTCAGGAGACGTTGGAAGCAAAGGGTGAGGTGGTGTTGCCACTTGAAAAAAGGGATGCAGAGATGGTGGATAGGCTGAGATTCAAATAGTTATCCCCTGCGGCTGCTTGTTGTAAGTGTGGTAGGTGGGTGCGAGAGCGTGTTCAGAGGGAGGGGAATTGGAATCCCCCTCCTGTGGACACTTTGAAGATTAATACTGATGGATCTTCCAAGGGAAACCCAGGCCTTGCCGGAGTTGGTGGGATTGGTAGAGACTCTTCCGTCTCGGTGGTTTTTCTCTTTTCTATTCATAAGGGTTTTCAGACTATTAACCTTATGGAAGGATTGGCGATTCTTTACGCTTTGGAATGGGCCTATGATAGGGGTTGGCATAGGGTTATTTGTGAAGCGGATTCTCAGGTTCTTGTTAACTTGCTCAATCATAAGAAAATGTCTGATGTTAGCTAGCAGCTGGCGGTGGAAAGTTGGGATTTTGATGGAAATGGCATCTTTTGTCCATATTCCAAGGGAATGGAATAGGACTGTGGATTGTTTGGCCAAATGGACTTCTATGCGTGGGGAAGGATGGCAGATTGAGGATTGGGCGCGGAGCCCCCAAGAGCTTAATTTGGACCTAGAGAGAGTTCTTGCTGAAGACATGGAGGGTGCGGGTTGATTTTTTCTCTTGCTTTGCTGGTTCTTTTTGGGCTTCTTCCCTATATGTATTGTAATGCTTGTTTATGATATTCAATAAAGTTTTTACCCTTTTTAAAAAAAAAAAAACATACAATATTATCATAAAATAAATTTATTAATTGGATTGAAAAAAAAAATAAAAAAAATTGTATATATATTTATGTATATAAGACGTAACTTTCAAATAAGGATTTTTGTTTTAAATAAAATGTGATGATATATTGAACATATTATGCTCTTGATTCTTATGATATATTTATACTCGCACATATGGGTATATGCGCCAACATTTAATCTTCAACCATCAAATATGGATACCATACAACATTGAGTACACAAATTCGTATTAAAATTAATAGATATTTTTATATATATTTTGTGTAGGTTCAAACATGTTATAAAAAATTGAAATATTATAAAATGATATACCTCATGTTGCATAAATCATCATACAAGATTGTAAATTTAAATAAGTAAATAGTTATATATTCAAAGTAATGAAGAAAAAAGGGTACACCCTTTCCTTGCTTAATTTAAGAATAATTAATGATAAAGTGGAGTTGATATCACCTTGATCTAGTGTTGTGATGAGTTTTACATGTTCACATTAGGTTTTGGGCCCTTCTAAGCTAAATAAACTTAAATTTTCCCTAATTTAATGTTCTAAAGTGTATTTATTGACACTTTCACGTTAAATTTAGGGGGCTTGTAAATTAAGTGGACATAATGTAGTGTTGTAATGTGTTCTACACATTCATGTATTGGATTTAGGGCCCTTTCTAGCTAAATAGACCCAATTTTGTCTTAATTTAGTGTTGTAAAGTGTAATTATTTACACTTTCACATTAGATTTTGGGCCCTATTGCATTTATGACCTTTATATCATTATTAATAGGCCCCTAAGACTCTATATTGTGCATTCCAAGTTATATTTCGATCAAAAACTTGACAAAATGAACACAAGCCTAATTTCACACTCCCTGACACTTTAGCAATCAAAATAGGCCCTATGGGACCCATTCGTCACTTTGGGTGAAGGAGTCCCATTTAGGTGGGACCCATTTACCATAGATGGTGAATGAGTCCCATTTGACCTATTTTCAAGGTTCTAAGTGGGAAAAATTGGATTTTAAGTTCAAATTTTGTGTATGTCAGCCTTTGGGATCTAATACATGGGATATTAGGTGGATTTCCTATATAAACAAGCTTTGAAATAACTATTTCGTATAATCTTACATGATATCAAATCAAGCAAGCAAGAGTTAAGCATTCCAAGACTTTACAAGATCATCAAGATAGCATTCAAGATCATTTTTAAGGAATTCAAGGGTAGAATTCTTCATCAATTACTACAACAATTCAAGATCCATCATCATGTCAAGCATATCAATCCATAAGAATGTTATTGAGCTAGTGTTGTGATGTGGCATTGAAGACCCAAGATCAAGCATTGTTCTACTCCTATCGTTAAGATCAAGATCTACATCCTTCATGGCCATTTCATGTTGAGTTGCAGATTTACAAGACATCATTCACAGAGCATTATTCAAGTTATTATTGTCCACGATTCATGTTCTTTGTTTCATGCTTCATCCCTTCATTTCATATTCTAGTCATTTCATTTAATTACCTATAAGGGTTTTGACCAAGGCAAACCCCTATTCCCTAACAATCAACACTTTTCTCTCTCTTTGTGTAATTACAGATCTAGGTGCATTGAAGAATTGAAGGATCATTAATTAGGTTACAAGCTTGGAGAATTTTTTTGGAGTTGTCTTCCCATTTACAAAATTGTAATCTTCACTAATATGTCACCTACCACCATGAAATCAGAGTTTTAGATCCAAAAACTTGGAGAAGCAAATTGAGCAGACTCAGAAGAATAGATTCAAACTTTTAATTCCTAAAAAAGTGAAATGGGACTGATAATTCACCATAAGTGATGAATGAGTCCCACTATAGGTGTTTTTCAAAGATTTTTGCAGATTCAGATACCCTTTTTCCTTAAACCTATTTTTGTATAGAAGTCTAGATTTTGGACTGATTCACCCAGAATGACAAATGAGTCCCACTAGGTCAAAAATTTAGAATTTCTAATTATTTAGAACTCCTTCTAGTCATCTTTACATTCCTAGGTGCACACATTTCATTTCAGAACCTATTATTCTTTTTTATAGGCATTTCTAGGTCATTTAGTGAAGGTTTGCATTGAACTAGGGTTTTTCATTTCATCTTGCATAATACTTTGCATTGTATTTGTCCTTCCAAGTTATTATTTGGTGGTGACCCCTCATTAGTTTACATTCAGCCCCTAGGACAGACTCTCAGTAGATCTCTTTCTCCCATTATTATCATTTGATTGAGATCTTTAGGGCATCCTTGAATGTGAAGCATATAAAACTTGTTGCCCTAGGTCCTAAACCCTTAGTGGCAACAATTTTCTATCTTACATTTTCATGTTTCATTTCATTCATGATTCATTTCTCATTAAGGTTTGATTACCAAAATAGGGTTTGACCAAGAAAAACCCCCATCGCCTAACAAAAAAATATTTTTCTTCTCCTTTAATGTATGTTGCAATTTTATAGGTTGGAGAAAAGGTGGATTTGAAGCTTTCAAACTAACAAAATTGCAAAGTTGCAAAAGTTGTCTTAAGAAGTTGTCAAGGCTCACAAAAACTTAAATCTAGAGCAAGATATCCAACATATTTACATGAAACTAGTGGGAAAATGCTTATCTACTCCATCTTTAGAGGCTCAAAAAGTTTATGTTCAAAATTTTGCTCCTAAGACACTTTTCACATTTTTAGGACACTTTTCAATAGTTTGGGAATATGAGCCCCAATACACCAATTTTTCTAGTCTTCTATAGATCCAGATTAGTCAACAAGAGAATTTAGATCCTACCCAAAAATCCTAGACTTAGACTAAGTCACCTAGCTTGGCGTATCAGTCCTAATGAGCTTCAAACAGTAGAATTTCAAGGTTGAAGACCTTGTTTCAACTACATCATTCTTCCCAGTACTTTTTTATTCATTCAATTTTATTATTCTAATTTTGAGTTCAATTTTCTAGGTCATATAGTTAGATTTGCATATTGTTTTCATTCCCTTCTTTTTAAGAATTTGCTTAGTGGTGAACCCCTTTATAATCACACCTAAGGAGACATTGTAGAAATCTCTTTTCCTAATTGGATCATTAGGTTGAGATATCTAGGGTTTCCTTGAATTAACTAAGAGTTAAATAGGTCCTAAACCCCCCTTTTTCATTCTCCTGAAAGGGGGAACCCTATTTCCTATGGTTCAAAAATGTATATAAATACAAGTATTTTCCACCATT
>VDFB02365864.1:0-38272 GCA_007258455.2 Sequoia sempervirens | reverse complement strand
AGGTTCCCAAAAGGTGAGAATTTGTCATATGTGACTTAATGTGACAAGTCAAAGGTTCTAGAAGATGCATGGGAAAAGGGGATTCTAGGAAGAATAAAAGTGAATTAAAAATTCACATGGGGAAGAGAGGAGCCTAAGGTGAATAAAAATGAATTAAAAATTCTTTGGGGGATGGGGAGAGTTGACCAAGGTACTAATTAGGTTTGACTAATAAGTGATTAGAGGATAATTAGGGTTAATGAGGATTAGAAGCCAACTTGCAAAGTTGAGGATGTGACACATCCTAACTCAAGGATTAGGGTATGTGCACATTCTTAATGAAGAGATTAAGAGATGGATTAGGATTAGATGAAAAAATGAGGAAGAATTAAATAAATGTAACATTTTATTTAATTCATTTTGATGAAAAGAGGATTAAAGGAGGTATAAGGTATTTAATTCATTAATTAAATACCTTAGGGATTTGGCAGAATTAAAGATATTAATTAAATAATAATAATATTACTTAATTAATTCAGATAAGAGGATGTTTAGATGAAAAGTGATAAATTTGGATAAATTAAGTGTCCAAATTTGGATGTCTATATTTTTCCCCTCTTTGAGATGGTGTTACGAAGTAGCATCATTTCAAAGAATATTAAAATATAGAAACTAGAAGGAGATGGTTAGATTGGAAAAGATGCCCCAGTCATCAAAGGGATGACTAGGAAGAAAGATGATGGGGGTGAAGATGAAGAGTAGGGATTGAGGATGCCCCCTCGAGAGGACATGTGGGTTCAAGAGAACATGGATGTGCTCTCGAAATGGATGAGATGATGAAATGGGAGATGAGGAAGATAATGCAAAAGGATGGATATGAAAGGATGAAAAGGCGACAGGAGGTTGGGAAGCACAAATGGATGCAAGAATGAAGATAATGTTGCCCTAGTCAAGGTACAAGTCAAAAGGGGTTGATGATGGATGGAGTGTTGTCAATAAGGGAATGAGAGATCTTGAAACAACATGAGGATAGGGAAGGATACATCCCAATGAGTGGTATTGATAAGGGAAGGATACATCCCAAAACACCACTAAACGATAGGGAAGAATACCTCCCGATGATGATGATGAAAGTGTTGTTGACGAGGGAAGGATACATCCCAAAACAACACCGAAGGGATATGGAAGAATACAGCTGGATGATGATGAAGATGATTGGATCAAGGCTTGTAACAAGATTGGGAACAAGATCAAGGATATGATTAGATTATTTGGGCTAAATGGAATGGATGGGGATTGGATAGAGATGTGAGATGAGGATGAAGGAGGAATGGATGGGGGGATTTTGATAGATGAGAGGATGGGGGATACATACAAGATGATAGAATGGAAAATGAAATGCAATCTTAATGCAATTTGCCATCTTCGGAGCATTGATTTTTGCTATAGCATAAGACACCAAGTGCTAGGGTATGTGGAACCAAGGCATATTAGTGTCTAATGCATGAAACAAACACAACAGACAAGAAGGATATCCCAACACCCCAAAGTCATAAAGACCTTGGTTGGGCCAGGTATTGAGATAACCACAAGCACAAAAGGATGCCCCAGCGTAACACAAGACCTCAGGGATCTTGGTGGGTACTATGTGGGACAACCAAGAAGACAAAAATAGTCATAAAAAGATCAAGATATGTCCCTATGTTGACCAATCAAAACACACCATAATATGATGGATCATGGCGGCCTTGACAAGTGATGATAGGGAGCTCAAATGATAAACAAAAGCCAAACGTATCAAAATATCGCAATCGAGTTCAAATGTCCTTTGCCATAGGATCAAAAGGGATGGATGGGCTTGATGAGGTATGTTAGGAAGGATACATCCTGTTGAGACCAAAGATGATGGATACTAAACTAAAAGATCGTTATGACGCGGGATGCTCAAAATCGATTAGATCTCATGATACAAGTGGATCTTGTTTGTGAAGAATTGGCTAGATAAGGGCATAGCTTGATGACACGACACAAGGACATGAGACTGACACACCCTAAAGACCTAGGGGCTCTGGGGTGGATCAAAGATTAGACTTGCCTACATGAAAGCGCAGAGCCCTCGTAGTTCGGTAAAAGGTAGACGACTGACCATGGATAAAAGTAGAAAGAGGAAAAGGAAGACTGATGACAGATGACAAGGACTAGAGAGATAAAAGCAAAGACTAATGATAGATGATAAAGGAGTGGATGGACAGACCAGAAAGACTGACGCTAGACGATAGAGGAGCCCCGAGGGCAGATCAAGTGACCAACCTTTCCTACGTGAAAGCGCAAGGGCAACGTAGTTCGACAAAAGGCCGACGGCAGACCATGATGGAGACCTCGATGGATGGCAGGATGGAAAAAGAAGAAAGACCGATGATAGATGATAAAGGATCCCCGGGGGCAGATCAAGTGACCGACCTTGCCTACATGAAAGCACAGGGGCAACGTAGTTCGACCAAACACCAAAGACCAAAGATAAATGATGGATAAAGGAGGATGAGGATAGGATGAGTCGATAAAAAGATGACACCGATATGATGAGATAGGATAGACTGGTTGGATTGGATAGGATGATGACGATCACATAAAGCTCAAGGATGGGATAGTTATCCAAATCATTAAAATGACTTGGGAGGATGATATGATAGATAGATGAGTGATGAAAAGTGATAGGGGATTGGAAAGATGTGCAAGAGAAGCAGGAGGGATGACGATTAGATAAATGGCATTAAGTTGCATGGAGGGAGGCCTATAGCTAGATACCAATGACAAGGGATTGTGAGATGGGATGAGGATAAAGATGGAAGAATGGATAGAGAGATAGGGATGTGGGATGGAAGACATTGTTTGAATGGATAGGAAGATAAAGATGGGGAGATGAAAGGTATGCTAGGATAGATGGATAGGAAGATAAGGATGGGGAGATGGAAGGGATGCTGTGATAGATGGATAGGGAGATGAAGGGATGTTATGATAGATGATGTCTCCAAGGACTATGTCACAAAGGAAGCAGATGCCCCCACTCTAGATATGTCATATATGATGAGGCATGAGGGATGGAAGACAAGTGGATGGGAAAAGGAGATAACTAGAGGAGGATAGGATGGGTGACCAAGGAATACAACAAAGCATGGATGAAGGGAATGTATACCAAGAGGTGGCCAAAGCATGTATAGATAGGTTCCCCTGTTTTGATCAAGATCACAAGAAGGATGGAGGGATGGGAGATAAATGGGATATGATGGTAGGATGCGAAAGAGAGGTGGGATGGAGGGGTTTGATGAAGAGGATGGATAATAGGAAGATGGGTGCATAGCTGGAAGCATAGCGGATGGAGGGAATGCATATCAGGAAGTTGCCCCCAAGTGTAGAT
The DNA here is from genome assembly GCA_007258455.2 of Sequoia sempervirens. Classification (NCBI taxonomy): domain Eukaryota; kingdom Viridiplantae; phylum Streptophyta; class Pinopsida; order Cupressales; family Cupressaceae; genus Sequoia; species Sequoia sempervirens. The sequence continues at coordinate 34,878 of VDFB02365864.1, read as the reverse complement.
GGGGATTTACGCATGACGCCTTTTTTCCAGGCTTTCATCATGGTACTTATCCAAGGCGCTTGTTTTCCAAGTTTTCACCCATTGGATGAATTATTTCTCTTTACTTCATTTATTTTTGACATTTTTCTCGATTTTAATCTTTAATTTTGGATTTTTTGACTTTTTTGGATGAAAATGGATAAGGATAGGGATGTGGATAAGGGAATTTAGAAGATACATGATAATGATATGGATGAAGGACTCAAGCATCAAATTCTATACAAGGTATTAAGAGCCCCTGTTCAAATTGACTGTTGGAAGTCAGTACAACCTTATTAGGATAAATGGATTATGCAAGAGGATGAATCTAGAGGGATTCTGAGAGGAGATAGTTACTGGATAAATGGATGGATGCTGCAAAAGGGCCTTGGATGGAATGATGGGGTGAATATGATGGGAGTTGTGTCTCAGGACTAACATTGGCACATGTGGTGGATGTGAAAAGATAAGAGGATTAATGGCTGAGAATGTGTGGATAATGGAGGAGATGTGGGTGGGTGAACTTTGGAAACATAAGGACCCATAACAGACTTATATTGAAAGGGTGTAGAAGGACTAGCTTTGATTAGGAACTTTGGATGTTCTTACAGATTTTTCATTTGATGGCATTGCATATTTTTTCTTTGGGATCCACATGGTTTTGATCTTTGCGTTGGTGGGCCTTTGTGGCCTATGGATTGGATTTAGATTTAGATTTTTTTTCTCTTCACCATGTCTTTTGGAGGGGACATGGGGAGCCTTAGATTTATGTGGATGTTTGGATTTATACATTTTTTCTTTAACATCCAAAGTGCTTTTAGTAGCAATGGGATGGGTGTGAGGGGATGGATGAGGTGGAGCGATGGAGATGAGATTTTGAGGATTATACGTGGATGGAGGATGCACAGATATGTGCCTTTGTTGATCCTGATTATGGGATATGCGAGTGAGATGTTTATGATGGGTGACGTGGATAGGTGTTGCATGGATGAAATGATGAGGTGGAGGTGGTGATCTTGGGACATATGGACCCAAAGCAAACAGAGTGGGTGGAGGGACATAAGAACCCAAGATGGATGGAGTAGATGAAGGATGGGAGATGGTGGATGGAGGGATGTAAGGACCCAAAATGGATGGGTCAGATGAAGGAGGAATATGGATGGTTGTTTTGAGGCGATACAATAGAGGAGGAGGGATGGTAGCATATGATTTGGTGGAGTGATGGAAAGAGCCTATATTTATTTTGGAAGAGGCGCGTTGAGGACATCTAGATGTTGTACCAATAGCTTTAGATTGTGAGTCTTGGGAAATAGGTCCAAGACCTTGCATGGAGATTTGTTCTTTGACTTGGATGGGCTCTAAGATACCTTGCTCATGAAGGCCTAGACCTTTTCCTTGATAGTTCATTTTCTTGAGCATGCGATCCATGATAGGATTTGTGTTATTCTGAAAACATGATGCGAGTCCATTATTAGGTGGAGGATGATGGGTGGTAAATACATTGTGTTTTTCTTCCGCAAGGAGGCCACCATGGAAGAATGTGAGAGTACCAAGGGGATATGCAAGCGGTGTAGGGATAGTAGTTTTAGGTGATGATGGGGGATCATGAGAGGGGAGATGATGGATAGCAACATTTGGATGGGGTGATATCAGGAGAGGGATTATGGGATATGATAGGATCTGGAGTTGTGGTAGTGGGCTCATGCGATGGAGATGGAGTGGTGGAAGCTTGAATGACAAGGGGATCATGGGATGGAATGGATGGGGGACTATGATCTTGAGGTGGACTAGACAAGATGGTAGGATCTTGATGTGGAGGAGGGGATATGCTGACATGCTTTGATTAGGCTCGCATGAATCATCGCGGTGCTGCAGGAGGCATGATAAATGAGTCTCGTGGGACTCTTCAAGTGGGGAAGATGGAGGCACTAGGAGGGAAGAAGTGGATCGACGGGGTGTCATCAATGGATCACAACTCTTGAGCAGGGAAGTGGGGTGTTCAATGGATTCGGGTAGGATGTGGGATGGTAGGAGACTCTGGCCAAAGGGATTTAGAGGATGTGATGGTTTTGATGGTTTGATTGGTGCTAGGGGTGGTACCATCAATGACAGGTGTTGGGTGGAGAAGGGTCTCGTCTCTGATGACCGTGGATGATGGGTTGGGATGGCATGATTCCATAACTTCAAGGTGTGGAGTGGGAGATGTCTTCTTTGTTATAAGTCCTTGGAGAACTTCTGGAGTGAAGAACTTGAATGCTCTAGGTTGAGATGGTGTGGTAGGAGTGGATGAAGGATTATGGATTGGTGGACTAGGATTAGATGAGGGAATGGGATTGGATGAAAGACTTGGAATAGATGGGGGAATGGGATTGGATGCAAGACTTGGAATAGATCGGGGATTAAGATTAGATGAAGGGTTAAGAAATGGTGAATTAGGACATGAGGATGCAGGTGGTGGATGGAGATATTGAACTGCGGATGTCAGATTAGGATAAGTTGATGTGGATGTTGGATTAGGATACAAAGGTACGAATGTAGGATTAGAGTGAGCAGATTGGCATGGAAGATTAGGGTAGTGGGTATATGTGGATGAAGGATTTAGATAGGAGGATGTGGATGGGGGATTAAGATAGGGGTATTGTGATGGCAAACTAGGACAAGAGGAGGCAAGTGTTGGATAAGAGGATGATGTAGATGAAGGGTATGATGGATATGACATATATCCCTTGTCAAAGGTAGCATAAGGAGCATGATTAGGCATGGATGAAGGCATAACAGGATAACTTGAAGGGGTGATTGGATTGTGGAAAGTGGGTGGAGAAAGCTTACTAGTGACTATAGCATCAAGGGGATCTATGTCATATTCTTCTTGATCGACAAGACTTTCGTTATCGTTGTCGATGTAATTGGGGTTTCCCTTGACCACTATTGATGGAGGATAAGGACTCATGATGGTGAAAGGATAAAGAGGATGAATAAAATATTTTGGATGGGAATGGATTAAAGCTCAAATTAGGATTTAGGTCAAGTTCAGATCAGGATTGGACTAAATTTTAGATTAGGATGATTGGATGATGTGATGGAATTGATTCTGACGACCGACACCGAATCTACTTCAAGATAGAAGTAGATTGATTGGGTCGAAGGTGATGTGGTTGGATTGGATTGGATTGGATTGGATAAGGTTGATTGATGATTGATAAGATCAATTGATGGGTCGGATAGGATGATGAGAGGGATTGAAAAACCCCGTTCGAAGATTATCCTAGGTGACTTAGGATACTAATTGATCAGATAAAAGGATAAATGAATGATTACAGCAACGAATCCACTTTGAAATTGAAAATGGATTGATTGGGCCAACAATAATGATTATCTTAGGACAGATGACAATCCTAAGCGAATGTTGATGATGATGATCAGATTAGACACTTAGGTTAATTTGGATAATCACTTGAAATGAAGTTCAAAGGATTTGGATGGGGAAAATGATGATTTGATTAGAGAAATGGATGAACAAATACTCAAAATGAGCGAATGATTGATCGGGATAGATGAACAATTACTCAGAATGAGTAAATGACTACTAAGAACAGATGAATGACTCTCAAAATGAGAAGATGAAAGCTCAAAATGAATGATAGATCACTCAGAACAAGTAGATGATTGATCAGGATTGTAGAAAAATAGTTCAAAATGATTGAAATGGATGAATGTTTACTTGGAATGAGTAAACGGATGATCAGAACGATAGAACGGGAGTTTGGAATGATGAAAGGATGTGTGAAACAGATGAATGTTTACTCGGAACGAGTAAACGGATGATCGGAATGCCAGAATGATAGTCAGAATGATGAAAAGAGGTGTGAAACGGATGAATGTTTGTTTGAAACAAGGAAACAAAATGATTAGGAATGATAGAACAGAGTTCAAACGATGAAAAAGGAGGCTCAATGGATGAATGTTTACTCAATGAGTAAATGGATGATCGTAATGGCTAAACCAGAGTTTGAGATAATAGATTGAAGGTCTGCACATATGAGGTTTACATAGAATCCAGAAAGTAAAACTAATCGATTGAAAAGGAGAACAACTATTCAATGGATGAATGAAACAGTTGAAACGACTAAACCCTCGACATGGGTTTGGTGAAGCTAAAATTGGGATTAGATTAAAAGCCTCGATTAGGGATTGGATCGGCTTGAATGATCAGAGGATGTGATGGATCGATTCTACACCAAATTTTGGGTTTGAAGAATGTGGCAGCCGATAATCAAATTTTCCAAAGTTGGCAATTTTAAAAATTCGTCAATTTTGCCATTTGTGAAACCTCACAAACGTGATTTCTTTGAGGAGTTCAATTTTTTCCCAAAAAATACCCAAAACCAAGATAGGATGAATTTCCAACTAACATCCCAAATTGGAGACACGCATTCTGAGATATTGACAAAAATGATTTTTCAAAATGTTGGAAAAAACCACTAAATTTCGATTTTGAGGGTCAAGATGAAAGTTTGAGGCCTCAAAAATGTGGAAAAATGGGGTCTGAGGGACTTCCAATCGGTCGGGGATCCACATGCCATCTCGTAACACAACCACTTGTAAAATTTCAGTTCAAACGGACACCCGAGTCAAAAGTTATGGCCTCTGAAAGTTTCGACACAAAAATCAAAATTCTGAAAATGAAGTCTAGGTGATTGGGATGGATGATTTGATGCTAGATATGGACTTTAATGATGTTCTAAGTGGCACTTATGTGATTTTGGTGATGGAACAATGATTTTCAGAAAAGTGTTGATGATGGGCAAACGGGTGCTCAGAATAGATGAATGACTCTCAGAATGAGGAGATGGAAGATTCAAAATAGATGAAAAAGTACTAAGAACGAGTGAATGAATGCTCATAATTAGGATTGGATTGAAATATATGATGGGATTGGTCAGATTTGGGAACTGGATATGTTTGTTTGCCAATTTTGTGTAGAGGGGCGACTGTGTCCTCTTTTGGGGTGACTGTGCCCTCCTGGGGCATTTGTGCTCACTTTTGGGGCGTCTGTGCCCTTCTGGGGCATTTGTGCCCACTTTTGGGGCATCTGTGCCCTCCTAGGGTGTCTGTGCCCACTTTTGGGGTGACTGTGCGCTCACAGAGGGGCAGATTTGCCCCTTTTCAGGGTAGATTCGCCCCACTATGGGGTGGACTCTTTAAGTGGGTAAACGGGTTGTTAAAACGAAGAGACGAGCGATTGGAATGGGGTGTTAGATAATCGGATTGAGGAAATAGATGATCGGATTTGGGAAAATGATTGGAATGAATGAATGATCAAGCACTCGAAACTAATGATTGCTTAGAATGGATGAATGATTGATAGCTCAAAATGAGTAAACGATTGATTGGAAAGGATGAACAACTCTCAGAATGAGGAGATGAATGCTTGGAATGGATGAAAGATTACTCAAAATGAGTGGACGGAAGATCGAAAGGGATGAAAGACTACTTGGTCAAATGAATGTTGGAATAGATAAATGAAGGTTTCGAATGATAAAAATGGGGGTTTAAAATGATCAAATGGAGGTTTTCAGAGGTTTAGAATGACAAAACGGAGGCTTGGGATGATGAGACAAAGGCTGGGAATGATTAAATGATGATTTAGAGGCTAAACAGATCTAAATGGGGCGATTTTGAGTTTTCAGGAGGGCAAATTTGCCCCTCTGCAGTAAATCAGGGGTGCAATTGCCGTTCTATAGAAAATCAAGGGCGTAATCGCCTCACTATGGAAAATTAGGGGTGTAATTGCCCCACTGCAGAAAATCAGGGGCGTAATCGCACCACTGTGGAAAATTAGGGGCGTAATCGCCCCTCTGTAGAAAATTAGGGGTGAAATCGCCCCACTGCGGAAAATCAAAGTAATCGCTTCCCCATCAAGAAAAAATCGTATGAATCGCCTCTTCAAGTAGGAAAATTAGGCTTATGAATCACTTCCACTGCGGAAAATTTGGGACTTGGTTTGATGAAAATGACTATGGCAAGGACTTTAAAATGACAATGATAAGGCCAATTTGTCAATAATTTCACTGGTTTCTCACAAGAAAACACTCTCAAGCAAACACAATCCTATGATTAGTGTTAAGGGTATGGCCAAAGAGGTCTTAATCTAGGATACACAAGGTGTCTAGGGAGTCCTTGATATAGTCCTCGTGACGCGCGAGGCAATAACCTGCGGAACACCCCATCACAAGCATGAGCTTCCGAACTCCTAGCTGCAGATACCCATGGGCCTGCACTTCAACTCTTCACGCCTATCTAGGTATCACCCTACTTCGAATACCCACCACCATATGATGGACCGGATCGGGGTACAACTTTCGCTCTCCCCCCTTTATTTACCCTACCAGTACACGTGGTTGGAATCGTGCCTTGGGGTGATGAAATCCCCAAGCAGGTCCCACTAGAAAGACAGCACTAATTGTTTCCAACTACTCCCCAGGCTCACACGAAGTGCAAGGGGAAAGCGAAAACAAGCTAATGCTCCCTTTGGGTAATAGAAAAGATAGACACAACAAGCAATGAATATTACTCCCCCTAATTAAACTATGTTCTTAGATTAAGGCAAACAACAAGGATATTTTAAAAAGTTTCAGCGAACAGATAGTCCTGCAAGCAAATGTTAGATGTTTTATCCCGTTTTCTTCATCAACTTCACAAAAATATACTGCAAAAGGTTAGCAAAAAACACCAATATCCTTGCAAGAATAGTGTTAGGGGGTTAATACTTGAAAATAGCAAAAAAATGAAGTCAAAATGACAGTTTTACCTTTCAAAATGTGTTTCTTTGCAGTGAAAAGGGGGTGCAGTCGCCCTTCTACAATAAATCAGGGGCACAATCACCCTTCTATAGAAAATCAGGGGCGTAGTTGCCCTTCTGCAAAAAATCAGAGGTGTAATCACCCTTCTGTGGAAAATTAGGGGCATAGTCGCCCTTCTGCAGAAAATCAAGGGCATAATCGCCCTTCTATGAAAAATCAGGGGCGCAATCGCTCCACTATGAAAAATCAGGGGCGTAATCGCCCCACTACGGAAAATCAGGGGCGTAGTCGCTCCACTGCGGAAAATTAGGGGCCCAGTCACCCCACTGCGGAAAATCAGGGGCGTAATCGCCCCACTGTGGAAAATTAGGGGCGTAATCGCCCCACTGCAAAAAATCAAGGGCACAGTCACCCCACTGCAGAAAAGTGTTACCACAAAATATTTCAGCCCAGGGGGTGTAGTCGCCTTTCTGCAAGAAAAGTGTTAGCCAAAAAATTCGGTCAAGGAGGGGGTGTAGTCGTCCTTCTGCAAAAAAAGTGTTAGCCACAAATTTTGGTCATGGAGGGGGTGCAATCACCCTTCTGTAGAAAATCAGGGGCATAGTCACCCCACTACGAAAAATCAGGGGCCCAGTCACCCCACTACGGAAAATCAGGGGCATAATCGCCCCACTGCGGAAAATCAGGGGCACAGTTGCCCCATTGTGGAAAAGTGTTAGCACAAAAAATTTCAGCCTAGGGGGCATAGTCGCCTTTCTGCAAGAAAAGTGTTAGCCAAAAATTTTGGTCAAGGAGGGGGCGTAGTCGCCCTTCTGCAGAAAAAGTGTTAGCCAAAAATTTTGGTCAAGGAGGGGGCGCAATTGCCCTTCTGCAGAAAATCAGGGGCGTAGTCGCCCCACTATAGAAAATCAGGGGCGTAGTCGCCCCACTGGGGAAAATCAGGGGCGTAATCACCCCACTATAGAAAATTAGGGGCGTAATTGCCCCACTACAGAAAATTAGGGGTGCAGTCACCCCACTGCGAAAAATCAGGGGCGTAGTCGCCCTTCCGTGACATATTCCTGCAAAAAACTTAACAACAAACATGAAATATAGGAACTCGCTTGTGGGTCCCACCGGGCGTGCTAGAAATGTGATACCAAAATGTCTAACCTATTCTAAGCAATTAAAATGCAATGGAAAAACATAAGGAAACACCTCAAGATTAGCCTAAAATATTTGTAAATGCAAAGAGGAAAGTGTTAAATGAAGACAAATGGATATACCTCCCTTTTGCAGCTGAAACTCCTTGGTTGGCCCTTGATTTTGATTTGGTTTGTATGTTCTTTGATGGCTCTTGATATGGCTAAATGAAGGATTTGACTATGTGCTTGAATGCAAATGTAAATGGATGAAATTGATTGCTAGATGAGTGCACAAAATGGTAGCATTTAGTTGCAAAATGGCTAAGTCTCCCCAAATTCCTTAGAGGAAGGGGTATTTATAGAGAAACTTGAATTCTCTAGAGAATTCAATGGTTGGGATTTATCCAACAAGGCTAAGATGAAGGGCTAAGGTGAGTTGATGACTCACAAGCCCTCATATCTTGACATGTGGATTGTGAGATGGCTAAGGGTGAGATGATGTGTAGGTGATGTGGAAGGGAGGTACATGATGTGGGAGGGAATGACAAGACCTCTGGTACTTGATGTGACCTTTCAATGATCACACGGGGAAGGGGAAATCTTTGGGAGAATAAAAGTGAATTTTAAATTCACAATGATTGGGAGAATCTAGTGGATAAGACAAGGTTCCCAAAAAGGTGGGAATTTGCCACATGTGAGTGATGTGACAAGTCAAAGGTTCTAGAAGATGGCAAAAGGGATTCTAGAAGGAATAAAATATGAATTAAAAATTCACATGGGGAAGAGAGGAGCCTAGGGTGAATAAAAAGGAATTAAAAATTCCTTGGGGGATGGGGAGAGTTGACTAAGGTACTAATTAGGTTTAACTAATTAGTAATTAGAGGATAATTAGGGGTTAATGAGGATTAGAAGCCAACTTGCAAAAGTTGGAGGATGTGACACATCCTAATCAAGGATTAGGCATGTGCACATTCTTAATGAAGAGATTAAGAGATGGATTAGGATTAGATGAAAATGACATGTGAGGAATTAAATAAATGAAATATTTATTTAGTTCATTTGATGAAAAGAGGATTAAGGAGAGTAAGGTATTTAATTATTAATTAAATACCTTAGGGTTTTGGCAGAATTAAAGATATTAATTAAATAATAATAATATTACTTAATTAATTCAGATAGGAGGATGTTTAGATGAAAAGTGATAAATTTGGATAAATTAAGTGTCCAAATTTGGATGTCTACAGTGCCATTGTGGTTTTATTCATTTTTACCATGTATGGTGAAATTATTGATGCATGCATGTGTATTGCGATATGTTTATGTTAGGATTGGTAACAAAAAAAATTGGTGATTGTGCTTTCACACATTAATATCTTTAGTAAAATTTAGATGCTATATGTTGAATACATAAAACGTATATCATATTATTGTTTATAGTATCATGAATCAATTTAAAATTTAATATACACCTAAACATTTTTTGTCTAGTTGGGTAAATGTACAAAATTGTGCTACACTTTTATAAAGGAAACAACCAACAGTGATCAAAATTTTAAACTTGAATCACTAAAAAGTGGCATATGTTTTGAATTTGGAAATGATGAAAACTAATAAAATGTGTATTTTTTAGTGTATTTTATGTTTGCATTTAATTTTTTTTTTTAAAATTTGAATATAGTTTTTAATAAGTTGACAATATAATTTAGTGTTGGAAACTTGACTTTTTGGAGAGATTGTTGAAAGTTTTTCATTGAAGATTGTGTGATGGAAACATGAGTTGGATGGAGAGATTAATAGATATTTATAAGCATATGATTTTATATGGTGTTGTCATTGATGGAAACCAATTATTGATGGCAATCCATGGCAACAATGCATAAGTATTGGTCTGGTAAAGATCAAATGATTGAGTAATTACCTAAGTTTTGAATGTAATTTCAATGTTCAGAGAACTAGTCTTTTGGTTCGCAGTACTCTGCCATGAAAAATTTGGTTATGAAATTTTGAGGTAATGATAATGTATGTTAGAAGACTCTAAATCCAAAGTTTCATAATTTTTTTCTTCTACAGTCAAAGATAATAGTGAGAGATTATTGTTCTAGAAATGGTAGTGTAACTGTGAGAGAGTGTATGATTGGAATTCTCCACATTCCATTGTAGATGAACATTTTGGCATGCAAATATGCAAAAGTGTTTGAGTATTCCTTTAGTATATTTTCTCCATGTGGCAAGTGTTTTGGTTGACCACGTGTCAAGTTATGAGTGAACATATGGTTCATTCTATTGTTACATCACTAGTGGTGTCGACCTAAGTATTTTGGGTTGTGTGGAAATGAGTAGAGTTTGGAGAAAAATTATGGGAATGATTATAGGTCATACTGACCTATATTAATATGTTATATTCTTGGTTCCCTTCACAAGGCTTGTATGATTAAGCTTTGAGCCAACAAGATGAAGTGTTGCATGATACATGTTTCGGGCTGACCTAATTGATTTTTTTGGTTGGTTGCAGTATATATACAAGGTTAATTCCTTTTGTGAAAAATTGGTATGTGAGATAATTAAGTGTGTGCAAGATTTATACCACAGAAGCGTGAATTATTTTTGAGGTGAATTAAATATGCTAAATCAGTATTTTGAGCTTCAATGGAAATATATCTTGAGCATAGGTCAGATGCATCATTAGCAATTCACATTTGGCAGTGAGTCCTTTGGTAATGAGCAACCAAAAGTGAGCCTTTCTTCTTTTGGGTAGTGAGTCCATCAATTGCATGAAACTTTGTAACTGGTTAGCATATCTATATTGTGAGCTAATCCTTAGCATTGTTTCTCCCTTTTTGGGTTTTCCACTCAAATATGGTGTTCTTGTGTTCTTTGATCTAATTTATAATTTTTATGTTCCTTTCCATTAATACTAGTTTAATGTGATTTAATGAATGAATTTTCAAGTTAATAATAATAAAAATTCACCCCCCCTCTCAGTATTTCAGGTGTTCAACAATTAGTCTCTAATAAAATGTTAAAAAAGGAAGTCACATGACACGTCAATCTTCATATAGTAATTTTTTTTTTTCCTTTAAATTTTTGTATTTATTTATAACTTGAAACTTTAGTGATGGCTATTATTTTTTTCAATTTATATAAATATATATTTCTAAATACATTAAAATATGTGTATTAAAACATAACTATTTCCATTCAACATCAACTTTCATATGAACTTTTCATATAAAATAGAAAATAAATTATACCATATTGATATAGATTATTTTATCTAGTGCATCATGTAACACCCCTCCGTTTTGGATATTTGGATCGACAGTGTTTTCTTGGTAATGCTTTGTTATGCTTATGATGTGACTGTGGAACTTGGTGATCATTTGATCGTGAACTGATTAGTGATGCATATGTTATATTATAATTTGATGATTGTCTCTGAATATGCTTTGACTTTAGAACTTGGTTGCTTTTGATTGCAATTGTTAAATGATGTGAAAGTTATATTTTGATGTAATGTTATCTTTATGGTGTGTTTTGGATTAATGTAGAAGATATTTGATTTAATGATTTTTATGCTAGTGATCATATCATTGATGTTAGATGTGTCAGTTAGTGATACTATATTGGTGAAGGGGACGGGATTGTTTCACTCGCTTGCGAGCGCCCTACAATTCCAAGATTTCCTCTTTACGGTGTGTTTGATCATATTATACATATATATTGCACGTTCGACATGCTCTTTGTTGCAGGTTGACAGGTACATGACATCGACTCCACCTGGCTTCACAGGTCTGAGCATGTCCATTTACCAACGGTAATCGATTGGGAGATAGTAGCTAGGTTTTTCGTCCCAAGTCCATCGTCTGTTGTGAGTCATTGTGTCATGACTAAAGTTTTTGTCCTCGTTGATTGTGTAGTTTGATTGTTGAGTATTTATTTAATTTATGGTTAGTGTTTAATTAATTAATCTTATTTTATAAGATAATTAATTAATATTGCTTTGTTATTTGATCTAATGGTGAGTTAGTAAAATGGTTAAATTTAAATATAATATAAATTAAAAGTGATTTAATTAATTAAAAGTGAAAATAATTATATTTAAATGAATATTGTGGAAGATAATTAAATATTATCTTTTTATTAATAATAAATTAGAAAAATCATGTGCAGATAATATCTTGATTAAATAAATTATTTTAATTAAAATTGTAGATAAGTGTGCTTTTAAAAGTTGGGAAAAGGACCAATAAGAAAAAAGGATTTTTGAGAAAAGAAAGCGGAAGAGCTTTATCAATCTTGATTTTGATTTATTATTTTATGAGGAAATATTCACACACAGGTTTTTCTCTATGTTTTGCTATCCTGAAATAAAAAAAAAAATAAATAAAAGAAAGGAATTTTGTTGGCACTGGGGAAAATAATTGTCTTTGGGTTGATAGATTCGAAAAGGAGAGCTGCAAGTGAGGAGATCGAGAGGGTGAGGGCTACTTCAAGGATTCTTCATCGACGGAAGGATATCGTGTCTCTAAATTATTACTTCTTTAGTTTATTGTTCTGAAATTAAACTTTCGCTATAATGTTTTCATTTGAAAATTAATCCGTGTTTGTGAAAGAGGATTATGTAGTTAGAAATTGCTTGTTGGGAAAGAAAATCATGTTTGTCACTATTAAATTGATAGATTTGTTCGAAATAAGGGGTTTATTGTGTTGTGTTAAATCCTTGAAATTTTCTGTTCAAAAGCTAAAGTCAAATCTTTTGTAGTTCGTTAATACAATATGGTTGAGAAAAATACTGTTTTGAGAATGAAAATCATTTTAATATCGGATAGAATTTGTGTGCCAAAATTAATAGTCTCTGAAACAAAATTGTTTGTCTTTTTATTCTATTATTATCATTGAAATTGACAAACCCGGATTTATTGGTGTATGATTTAAAAACTAATTGGTTATTTTATCTAATTTTAATTTATGGTTTTATATATATATCAGTCAGCAAATTTATTGATCTAATTTTCGAACATAATTTTTTATTTAATATATATATGTTTAAGAAAATTATGGCTTTGGATTTCGGATTTTATTTGAAACGAAATTTAAAAAATAAATAAAATTAAATCTGAATGAAATTATTAATATAAAATTAAATTATATATAAAATAAAATAAAATATAAATTTTATTGTGATTTGGAAGTGGATGGCCAGCCGCGGCCGTACCGTCAATGGGCCCCAAGTGGTGGCTACAGTATGCAGTCACCACTGACTGCGCACAGCAGCCGAGGCTGCTAGGCGCAGCCAGTGGGGGCTGTGTACCCCCCATGGCCCACACTACTATGTACTGTGGGCGCTGGATTCTATTCAGCCTGTGTTGTTTTTTTTTTTAAAAAATTTAATTCATTTTTTTTAATTTGTTTTTAGTTTTACTATTTAGTATTTAATATATTTTATATTTTATATGATATGTTTAATATTTAATATTATATATATAGAATATTAATATTATATATGTAACAATTAATATTATATATATAATATTTAATATAATATATATAATATTTAATATTAGATATATAAATAAAATATTTAATATTATATAAGAAGAGCATTTAAATAATTGGTTATTGTTAATAATTATATATATATGTATATATTAAATGAGTATATATATTAAATGATTTGAGAAATTGGAATTTAAATTCATTGATTGATATTAAAATAGGATTTGAGTATATAAAAATAATAATGATATTTCACTTGACATATTTAAATGAATATCGCATTGATAAAGAGGAAATGCAATTGACGTATGATCAAAGGTTTTATTGAAAATATTGATTTTGATTAAGTTATTGATACGATGTGAAAATATAGATCAAGTAATTTAATTAAATGTCTAATTATTAAAATAGTGGATTATGCATTTAGTAAGATGCTTTGTATATGAATCTAGTTGTGAACCTTAGAATAAAAGATTGTTTTAATCTTAATCCGATGACGTAATTTATTTAAATATTGGATTATGGAACATGATTGTAAAACTTAGGGAATATAATCGTGAAACTTAGAGATATGAGAATGATTTATTTAACTGGATGAATTTGTTTATTATAATACCTCGATTATGACTACAACTGTTAAACATAGAGTAAGGGTTGATTATTTTATTCAGATGACTTTATTTATTGGAACGCTTTGATTAGGGAAGTTAATTGTGAAATTTAGAGTAAATGATTGGGTTGTAAATACTTCAATGTTGGGAAATGAATTTGGTGTATTTGATTGAGTAAACGCAAGATTGAAAACTGTGTTTGACTGGGTTTAGGGAACCTTAACATTAGATATTGAGTTGCCTGGAATGCTTTTCTATCATGTTTCTTTTATTCTCCATGTCGGGAAAATGGGGTTAAGGGTCTATGTAAGTCTTCCAGAGAAGTTCTCTAGAGTGGGATGTTTTGTGTAGAGGTTCAATTTGTGAATCACCTTGGGAATGGTGTAGAGTTGTACTATTATGTTGTACCCGATTTCCACGAACGGGGATTTGTGCCTCCTGGGAAATAGGAGAGGGTAATGAGATTTGTACCTCCTTTGGAAGGAGTGTGTTTTCGTATTTGGTTTCCTCTAGTGTTTGGAGTGAGTTTCCTTGTTTTGTTTCCTCCTTGGATTGGAGAGGTTATGTTGTCTAGTTACCTATTGTAGTATTGTACCTTGTGTGTTGTCAATAGGAGAGTGGCTCTTTGTGGGGGTTTGACACACAAAGGGGTGCCAGGGTAACTCACCTAGAGTTTAACTAAGTGATAATCTAAAATAATTAATGGGGATCTTTCACACTAATAAAGATTAAGAATGTCTCTCTCATGAAGCAAGTGAACGATAAGGCTCAAGATGAGATGGGACACATAGTTTTGTGTGAGGGTCCAGCGGCTGGTAGAGGCAAGCCAGGGTAACCAAGGATGGGGGTCCGGTAGCCTAGGAAGGTTGAGCCAGGGTAACTCATGGAAATTTATGCATGACACTCTTCCTATGTCAACAATCAGTTAGTTATTGTACAATGTACATGATCATTGTTCTCTGGAAGCATTGTAACCTCGTGTTAAGTGATATTGTGTCTGTAGTGGTTAAGTGATATTGTGTCTGTAGTGGTTAAGTGTCATTGTGATTATGGATGTTAAGTGACCTTGTGATTGTAGTTGTTTCTGTTCAGTTATGTTTTAGCTTGTGTCTAGTGGTAGATGGTCTTGTGTAGGAATTCCTTGTTACTATCTCCTAGCACAGAGGGAGTGGGACCTTTTGGATTCCACGTGGTCAGTTGGCGTGCATCTTAATCCATTGGTTCTTCTTCTTGTTCGTGTGGTCAAGATTTCTAGATGGAGAGCTCACGGGACTCAGTTTCTTCTCATGCCTTGTTCTCTCAGTACTTATTGTATTTTATTACCCCTCATTTGTTATCGAGGCAGAATTTGTAATATGTTATCATATTTGTTGGAATTACCTCATTCGGGAAATGAGTATTGTAATCTTATTGTAAACATGTTGTAAGCTATATTGTTTGGAATCATGTGGCACTTCATATTCTTGGATGTAAATTTATTATGAATGGAATGTATGTGAACTTTAATTGTTAAGTAATTATATGATATGGTTTTAATTCATGTTTCACATTTGGTTTCAGTAACATGGTCTCGTAGCCTTAGGGAAATGGTTGGCAATGGTTAAGTGAAATTGTATGTTAATTGTTCTTGTTTAAAAAAAAAAATAGTTCATTTGTTTAGTAAATTGCAACTTTCCCTAGGGTTGCGTGGCAGGGCATTACATATGGTATCAAAGCCCAAGTTTAAACACTGGGAGATTTGGGACCCATTAGGTTGTTAGTTGTTTAGAGTTTTGTTTGTGTACCTTGTCTTATGTTGTGGTGTGTATCTTTTCAGGATCATGCCACCTAAGTGAGGTCATAAGGGTCATGGTCATGTAGGCAGTCAAGGAGGTAATCAACATGATGCACCTCCCATTGTTTCCCATGTTTCTGATCATGTGGATCATCAATCTTCTTAGTTTGTGCCAGAGGTTAGTGTTCAGCATTAGGATCCACCAGATTGCGATGCTCAAATATGCTTCGGCTTCTTCTCGAGCTCAAACAAATTTTATGGGCATAGGTGATGATGAGGGGGTATGTTAGTACAACATTTCATTAGGGCTTAAACCTCCGGTGACGCTGGTGGTGTTCGCATTTGAGCCAAAGACCATGGAGGTAGCTTTAGATAAAGCTCACATTGTTAAGGAGAATTTTGCTTTGGTTTTAGGAGGTCAGGTGGGAGTTCAGTTTGGTAGTGCAAGTTCTTTTGGTGTTGGTTCACAGAGTGGTCGATCTTAGGCTACAGGGTTTTCTAGAGGGCATCAGTCACCCGCTAAGGGTGGACAACAGTAGTCTTCATAGTCTAGACAGCAGAATTCTCAGTCCCAACCCGTTAGAAGATGGAGGCAGAAGAAGAGAGATAGGAGTTGGATGCAGGCTCATCGTGATTAGTTTTATCATCCTGCTCAGAGTTCTCAGTCAGCATATAGTGGAGGTGGTTTTCCACAACCTAGTGGACCTCTAGCTGTGTAGGGTTTTAGTAGAGGTACAAGATGTTTCTCTTGTGGTCAGTAGGGCCACTTTGCTCGTGAATGTCCTTAGCGGGGCAATTCTGGTTTTATTTAGAGGCCAGCAGTTTCCGAGCCGACAGTAGGAAATGCAGGTCGATCGCATAGGGCATTCACTATAGTGGATACCCGTCAGGTTGAGCATCTGGGTACAATTCATCCTTTAGTTTCAGGAGTTGATCCTCGTGGATCGAGGTTCTGAGCTAGTTAGTGTTTAGTTGGTTGAGGGAGTTCTATCCCTATTCTTGTTTGTAGGCTTCTAGGAGTAAGCCTAACACTAGGGGGGGAGGATGTAACACCCCTCTATCTTGGATATTTGGATTAGCAGTGTTTTCTTGGTAATGCTTTGTTATGCTTATGATGTGATTGTGGAACTTGGTGATCATTTGATCGTGAACTGATTAGTGATGCATATGTTATATTATAATTTGATGATTGTGTCTGAATATGCTTTGACTTTAGAACTTGGTTGCTTTTGATCGCAATTGTTAAATGATGTGAAAGTTATATTTTGATGTAATGTTATTTTATGGTGTGTTTTGGATTAACGGTAGATATTACATTTAATGATGTTTATGCCAGTGATCATATCATTGATGTTGATACGGGCCAGTGATACCAGATTGGTGAAGGGATGGATTGTATCACTATGCAGCACCCTACACCTGTGATTTCCTTACTTCGGCAGGTTTGATCATATTATACATATATATTACACGCTCAACACGCTTTGTCAGAAGTTGATTGTGTACATGACATCAATTCCACCGCTTCACGTGTCCGAAGGCAACCATTTACTAACAAGAATCGACAGAGATAGTAGAAGCAGGTTTTCGGCCCCCAAGTCCGCTATCCGTTGTGAGTCGCTAGGGTCATAACTAAAGTTTTATTCCTACTGACGTGTAGCCTGGATTTTGGAGTATTTATTTAATTTATGGTTAGTGTTTAAATAATTAATCTTATTTTATAAAATAATTAATTAATATTGCATTGTTACTTGGTTTAATGGTGAGTTAGTAAAATGGTTAAATTTAAATATAATATAAATTAAAAGTGATTTAATTAATTAAAAGTGCAAATAATTATAATTAAATGAATATTGTGGAAGATAATTAAATATTATCTTTTTATTAATAATAAATTAGAAAAATTATGTGCAGATAATATCTTGATTAAATAAATTATTTTAATTAAAATTGTAGATAAGTGTGCTTTTAAAAGCTAGGAAAAGGACCAATAAGAAAAGAGGATTTTTGAGAAAAGAAAGCGGAAGAGCTTTATTGAATCTTCACTTTGATTTATTATTTTTATGAGGAGATTATTCACACACAGGGGTTTTTTCTCTTTGTTTTGGGATCTGGAAATAAAAAAAATAAAAATAAAAGAAAGGAATTTTGTTGGCACTTCTGGGGAAAATAATTGTTTTAAGGATAGATTTGAAAGGAGAGTTACAGGAGGAGACCGAGGGGAGGCTATGGAAGGGATTCTTCATCAGACGAAGGACTTCAGGTTCTTCTAAATTATTACTTCTTTAGTTTATTGTTCTGAAATTAAACTTTCGCTGTAATGTTTTCATTTGAAAATTAATCCGTGTTTGTGAAAGAGGATTATGTAGTTAGAAATTGCTTGTTGGGAAAGAAAATCATGTCTGTCACTATTAAATTGATAGATTTCTTCAAAATAAAGGGTTTATTATGTTGTGTTAAATCCTTGAAATTTTTTGTTGAAAAGCTAAAGTCAAATCTTCTGTAGTTCATTAATACAATATGGTTGAGAAAAATAATGTTTTGAGAATGAAAATCATTTTAATATCGGATAGAATTTGTGTGCCAAAATTAATAGTCTTTGAAACAAAATTGTTTGTCTTTTTATTCTATTATTATCATTGAAATTGACAGACCCAGATTTATTGGTGTATGATTTAAAAAGTAATTGGTTATTTTAATTAATTTTAATTTATGGTTTTATATATATATATCAGTCAGCAAATTTATTGATCTGATTTTTGAACATAATTTTTTATTTAATATATATATGTTTAAGAAAATTATGGCTTTGGATTTCGGATTTTATTCAAACTAAAATTTAAAAAAAAAAAATAAACTAAACTGAATGAAATTATTAATATAAAATAAAATAATATATAAAAATAAAATAAAATATAAATTTTATTGTGATTTGGGGGTGGATCACGCACAAGGCCGTGTGACTGGCCCACTCAGTCTCTAAGTGGTGGTGTTAAAGATTTAGCCACCAATGATCACAAGATTATCAACAGCCCGAGAGAGGTCACATGAAAGCCAAGCAGTTATAGATTCTCGACACCCACAAGATTTCATGTAATCATGGGCTACTGGATTCTATTAAGCCCGGTGGTTGTTTTAAAAAAAAATTAATTCATTTTTTAATTTGTTTTAGTTTTACTATTTAAGATTTAATATATTTTATATTTTATATGATATAAGTTTATCATTTAATATTATATATATAGAACATTAATATTATATATGTAATAATTAATATTGTATATATAATATTTAATATAACATATATAATATTTACTATTAGATATATAAATAAAATATTTAATATTATATAAGAAGTGCATTTAAATAATTGGTTATTGTTAATAGTTTTATATATATGTATATATTAAATGAGTATATATATTAAATGATTTGAGAAATTGGAATTTAAATTCGTTGATTGATATTAAAATAGGATTTGAGTATATAAAAATAATAATGATATTTCACTTGACATATTTAAATGAATATCGCATTGATAAAGAGGAAATGCAATTGACGTATGATCAAAGGTTTTATTGAAAATATTGATTTTGATTAAGTTATTGATACGATGTGAAAATATAGATCAAGTAATTTAATTAAATGTCTAATTATTAAAATAGTGGATTATGCATTTAGTAAGATGCTTTGTATATGAATCTAGTTGTGAACCTTAGAATAAAAGATTGTTTTAATCTTAATCCGATGACGTAATTTATTTAAATATTGGATTATGGAACATGATTGTAAAACTTAGGGAATATAATCGTGAAACTTAGAGATATGAGAATGATTTATTTAACTGGATGAATTTGTTTATTATAATACCTCGATTATGACTACAACTGTTAAACATAGAGTAAGGGTTGATTATTTTATTCAGATGACTTTATTTATTGGAACGCTTTGATTAGGGAAGTTAATTGTGAAATTTAGAGTAAATGATTGGGTTGTAAATACTTCAATGTTGGGAAATGAATTTGGTGTATTTGATTGAGTAAATGCAAGATTGAAAACTGTGTTTGACTGGGTTTAGGAAACCCTAACATTAGATGTTGAGTTGCCTGGAATGCTTTTCTATCATGTTTCTTTCATTCTCCATGTCGGGAAAATGGGGTTAAGGGTCTATGTAAGTCTTCCAGAGAAGTTCTCTAGAGTGGGATGTTTTGTGTAGAGGTTCAATTTGTGAATCACCTTGGGAATGGTGTAGAGTTGTACTATGATGTTGTACCCAGTTTCCACGAATGGGGATTTGTGCCTCCTGGAAAATAGGAGAGGGTAATGAGATTTGTATCTCCTTTGGAATAGGAGTGTGTGTTTTCGTGATTTGGTTTCCCTCTAGTGTCTGGAGTGAGTTTCTGTTTTGTTTCCTCCTCGATTGGAGAGGTTATGCTGTCTAGTTACTTCTATTGTGGCATTGTACCTCAGGTGTTGTCGACAGGAGAGTGGCCTTGTGGGGTCTCGCACACAAGGCTTAGGTAACTCTACCCAGGAGTTTAACTAAGGATAATCTAAAAGAATTAATAGATCTTTCACACTAATAAAGATAAAGAATGCCCTCTCGTGAAGCAAGTGAATAATAAGGCTCGAGATGAGATGGGATACATAGTTTTGCGTGAGGGTCCGGCGGCCGGTAGAGGCAAGCCAGGGTAACCCAGGATGGGGGTCTGTTAGCCTAGGAAGGTTGAGCCAAGGTAACTCATGGCACTTATGCTTTACACTCTTCCTATGTCAACATTTAATCAGCCATTGTGTGGATGTAATTTGATCATTGTTCTCTCCGGAAGCATCAGAACCTTGTTTTAAGTGATTTCGTGTCCGTGAGTGGTTAAGGATATTGTGTCCTGTGAGTGGTTAAGTGTCATTGTGGATTGTGGATGTTATGACCTAGATTGTAGTTGTTATGTTCACTATGTTTAGCCGCATATTCAGTGGGTAGATGGTCTTGTGTAGGAATTCCTTGTTACTATCTCCTAGCACGGAGGGAGTGGGACCTTTTGGATTCCACGTGGTCGGGTGGCATGCACCTTAATCCATTGGTTCTTCTTCTTGTTCCTGTGGTCGAGATTTCCAGATGGAGAGCTCACGGGAATTAGTTTCTTCTCATGCCTTGTTCTTTCAGTACTTATTGTATTTTATTACCCCTCATTTGTTATCGAGGCAGAATTTGTAATATGCTATCATATTTGTTGGATCTACCTCATTTGGGAAATGAGTATTGTAATCTTAATTGTAAACATGTTGTAAGCTATATTGTTTGAAATCTGCACTCACCTCGGATGCAAACTCATGAACCTCAATTGCTATAATCATATGATATGGTTTTAATTCATGTTTCGCGTTTGGTTTCAGTAACACGGTCTCGTAGCCTTAGGGAAATGGTTGGCAATGGTTAAGTGAACTTGTATGTTAATTGTTCTTATTTAAAAAAAAAAAAATAGTTCATTTGTTTGGTAAATTGCAACTTCCCCCTAGGGTCAGATGTAAAGGGCGCATAATAATTACATTTTTTCAATTTAAAAAAAAAGGTTTTAGTATTTTTAGTAAAAATAAAATACAAATTATAAATAATAATTAAGCTATTGAAATATATATTTGAAAACTACATTCATGGATCTACAAAAGGGTATTTTTACATTTAAAAAAAATATTATTTACATGAGCAGGAGTTGTTGAAATGTTAAGTTTTTCAAATAATTTTAATTGTTTGGTAAATTGGCCTAAAGTGTTGCTACATATGCATTTAAACAATATTTTTTGTTGGAAAAGTTGTGCACATATCTAACTTATCTAGAATGAATCTCATTAGATCATATGTTTGACCAAACTTGATATTTAGTTAGAAATACTTAAATTCACTTGTGTTGATAAGTTGACCAAAAGTGTGACATAACATTGTACTTTTACCGATTTATATTATAGTAATCACAAAATATTTAGCCTTGAAATTGGTAAAATTCCTTTATATGTATCAATTGGATTGATAAGAGCAAAAATTATTTTTTTATAAAATTTGTTTCAATAAGATACATTGAGGTTCCTCCAATCTAGATTTTTTTCTCTAAATATAATGTGAACTTGTTTTTTATAATGTCAACCCTTATTGCCCCAATTTGTAAATTTGATTTCAATTAAAATTCATGTAAATTATGAATATTGGTAGAGATGTTATGATGTACATTATCCTTGTCTAATAAGGCACAACCAAATCAACATACATTAGCAAAAATCTCTAAAAGTAGATAATATTGATTGTAAAGAATTATTTTTTTAAAAGTGAAAGTATACATTTGATGATTTAAATGTAAACCTATTATTCAATAATGTGAAACCCATGCTAGATTATATCATGATAGTGTGTCCCACATTTTTTGCCTAATCAGGACACTCTCAAAATTAATGTATTTTTAGTACATTTTTTTGTCTTTTATCAATTATGTACCAATAAATGATTATAAATTTAAGTATTATGTAAACCAATGAGTTGTGAAATTATCTATGTAGATTCATGGTGTAGCTTTTTCAAACATTTTAAAGAATTATTTATCTTTTTTAGAAAAGTTTTAAATCAATTCTTTCTTTTTTAAAAAAAAAAAATTTAATGAATGAAATTTACATAACTTCACTACAGATAAAATCCTTCCATGATTTATTGGAATTATATCATTTTTTTTTATTATTTCATTCAAACAAGGACATGGAGGGAAACACATTTTAAAAATATTTTTCTAACAATATTTTTTTTTAGTGCCTTGAAAAAAGGCCATTATTTTCAATGTTTAGTGGACTTGTATTCATTATAAAATGAAAAATTATACGATTAGTAATATGATATATATTATAATTTTTTAAAATATAACAATAAGATACACATAATTGTAAAATAGACTTTTCAAATGACTTCATTTGATATCTCAAAAATTGAGCGAAAAATAGTTTTTGTCAACATTTTGATACATGAAAAGAAGACTCCATTAACAATTTTGCTTAAACCTAGGGTGGTTGTATCCAAAAGGATTTTATCTAACCCCCTTAAATATAACCCACCTAGACGAACCCCTCTCACCTTAAGTCATACCTTTTCATAAAAAATACATTATTTTAGTAAAAATAAAGAACTACCACACGTGAGATAGAACATTCTACTTCAACTCCATTATAAACAATAGTTTGAAACCCTAACACAAAATCTTTGATTTTATTATTTTCCCTTGGTTGCATTGTGCTACATGATGAATTGATATATTAGGATCAATATTATATTGGATTTTATAAAAGTATTTGATATATATCCAAAAGAAGAAATTAAAGCATGAGATGAAGGGTAGAGTCATGTAAGTGCATAATTAATCAAGATCTATGAAAAATATCCAATAATTTAATTTGTGTTCTAAAAAGTATTCGAAACATTTGGGTTTGATGTATCTTAAATGAAAACATGATGCTAACATCATAGAATATAAATATGTACCTCTAAATTATAAATCTAATCAGTGAAGGTTAAGATAATATCTGTCACATTTTAATATATTATGTATTAAATTGCTATAGTAATCCTTATTTTATAATATTTGAAAACCATTAACATGGTTTTACATTATTTATAACCTACTCTTGATGATTTCTAGGTGATGTGAATGATTGTTTGGTATAAAATATTGATCAGGATATAGATATAACAAACCTATCTTATATATTCATGTGTATGAACATCATGTGTCATAATGAAAGAAGAAGTATGTAATTTGTTATTAATTATTTTCACATTATTGTAGAAAAAATCTAGTAATTTAAATTGTAAGAAGTTTTTATATTCTTCTTTTTTATGTGCATCTAAGTTATAAATTTTTTCATGTTCATATATTGTAGTGCCTCTCATATTTTTTTCTCTGATAGACTAACATTTGATTTGTTTTATGATGAGACATTATGATGTTTGATTCACTGTTATGATGATGCCATTGATGAAACTTCTGTTACTTGAGGTTTTATTCACATGTTATGATTAGTATATGGTTTTATTTGATTATGAGGACTAACCCTATCATGAGCACTATGTGATTGATCTTATTCTGATTGCTACGTAGATGGTTGTTTATGAGTTGATTTGATTACTAGGTGTTGTTCTTACTGATGTGTTTGGGAGAAAGGGATAGTGTCACATCACTCACTTATGAGTACCCAATAACATTGTGATTCCCTTTCATTGTATGTCTATTATATGTACATGCATATGCATGACCATTTTGTGTGCTATAGGTTGCAGGTACCAAGCATCGACTCCACCTAAATCAGTAGGTCTAAGCATTCCTTGAAACCCAATGGATTAGTTGATCAAAGATAACACTTGATCCCCTACCCTAGCCATCATCCTTGAAGAGAATGAGTATTTGGTTTGGAACCCTATCAGTTTTTTTAGTATTGTCAGTCTAGTCAGTCAATGTTGCTTGAGATATTGCATTTTGACTTTGGGTAGTAGTTAGGTAATTATTTGGCATTTGGTTTTATTTAATTTAATTGTTTGATTGAATGTCATTTTTTGTCTTATGCATTAAAATAAACTATTAAGTAAAAAGGTATACTTTGGATCAATAAATAAATATATAATCATAGTTAATAATAAAATAAAATTATAATGTAATGTTAAAATTAATAAATAATAATAAGGTAAATAAATGAAATATTATAAAGTCAGGTTAAATAATTAATTATAAGTGTGCATAAATGATGGGTAAATGGTTTACTCATTTGCGTAAGATTGGATATCCATCATTTTATATTGTTATGATTTTTATAGGAAATGCTTTTAATTACCCTAACTCCTGATTTAAAAGTAATTATTGTGTTTTTGTTAGGAAGACAGTTTAATAAATTAAAATTAACCGTAATCTATGTGGTAGGCAGTTGGGATAGTTGGTTGGGAAATTTGGAATTTCGTGTACAATGAATGTTTCCTCCTTCCTATATGTTTTTTGTAATGCCCATAATTTACACTAGGGAAAACACACAACTAACAATTTTTTTTAAACATTATTACAATATACTAACATTTAACTACCATACATGTGCATGGTATAGGCAATGCGCGATGGGTGACATTGCTTATGCAACATTGTCACCGTCACATTGCTCGAGAGTGGGGTAAGGAAAAGAAAGCGATTTTGGGTTGACTTCAAATATAAGGTTTACAAGACTCTTAACTACCAACCAAAAGTTGATGCTCACTTTTGCGTAATAGTTAATGTCCTAGTTAGACCTCCATGGTGTGGGTTCCCATATGGAGAAGAATATAAATATTATCAATTTAATTTACTAGAAACCCTAAGGATTAATTGGCGAAACAATACTTTATGTGAAAGCTCTACCCCTCTAGCCACCTTGACAACATCCATGATAATTCACAATTTATGCCCGAACTTGAAAATTTTAAATGCAAGAGTGAATAAAATTTTTTAATTTATTTTAATTAATAATTATTCTATCAATTTATTTTTATCTAATATTAATTTATATATTTACTTACCTTTATCTAACAAAATTAATTTATATATATATCCCTTCTTTTCTACTAAAAAATAAAATAAATAAATTTAAGAAAAATAATAAGATTAAAGAATGTCACATATGGATAAACATATATTAAAATTTACATATCACATACTATTATTTTCCCTTAAAGAAAAGAGAAAGAAGAAAATGAATAAAGGGAACTTTAACTCTCTTTTAAAGAATCTCTATTAAATACTAATCTTTACTCTTGTTTAACATCTTATTTAATTTATTAAATTCTTTCAAAAAAGATATGATTTATAATTAATTTTTTTTTAAAAGGATACGAGGACACATTCCCCTCTCCCAATGTTCTTACTTAGATTTCACCACAATGCTACTTTATTTTCTTTTAAAAAAAAAACTAAAGAGACTTCCCATGAGGGTCGACATGGAGCCTTAAATGGGATTTGTTTTTCTTTTCTTAAATGCCACTCAATGCTAGGTTCCATTGTGTGATCATTTTATAGGTGTTCTTTTATTTGATTTATTTATTGATGTCATGGCCTTAAGTTCATGAAACACATTCACTCAATATTGTCTATATATATGATAAGGCACGTATTTTGTTTTGGAATAATTCAATAATTTTCATGATAATAGCACATATTATACCATACTTGCACACATTTTTTCATTCTTTATTTTACTCTAAGAGGAAAACGTCATACACAACATTATGACACTTAGAATAGAACTCAAATATTCACCTGCCAGCACCATTGTAAGACTATATTTGAATGTAGGACACTTGTTTTAACTATAGGCGTGTATAGGGTAAGTCTCATATGATAATGCCCTAAAATTCCACTCACCCGTGTAACATAGTGGTAGCGTTTTCTTGAATCAAAATCAGATATTCAGACTAGTTTTTAAATACTAATTCATGACCCCCAAGCGAATCTCATGAGAGCTTTCAAATAAAAAAGAAGACAACTCTATTTGATAGTATGTTGGCAGCCATTAAGGAATGCAAGTAGGTGGTACAGAGAGGTAGATCCGATGGTGATAGAATGAGGTTATGTGAGGGACAGGGCCCTACATAGAGCTGTGTCATGATTTATTTATTGTTTTATTTATTTCATACCAACATATCCTACCAATAATTAGAATGAACATATCGCTTATGTCTTCGAAGCTAAGACCTTTCAAAGCTCAAAATGAGGAGCAAATATTATGGTGTAGATGCCTTGTTCAGAATTTTGGTTCAAACTCAAACTAGCACCAGTGGCGGACCCATATGAGGTAATATTTTATACAACTCCCTTCTATTATCTTGTTTTTGACTTCCTCCTAGCTTAGCACAATCATCGAATGGGAAAGTATACTGGTTCTTTTTTTTAACTTGTGATGGATAAGCATAGAGCTTAGATTCCTAGTGGTGTTGCCTAGAGACAACAACCATTCATCAACACATTGACCAAATCAGCCCTAGTGGACTCACTATATTGCAGATGAGACACTCGACTATTTGCAGAAACATTTAACCATTCTTTTATTTACTTGGCCAATTCATAAACTATTTACCGAAATGACTTGAAGGGCCGAGAGTTGGTGTAGGCAGTAAGATCTAAGGCATACTGCTCATCCCTTCTTGTGTGGCCCAACTCCCCATCTTTGTGTTCTAACTGCGATATTCATTTGGTTTCGGTGGCTCATCTAGATTTTAAGTAGAATAAATTGGTGTTTACTTATTTTCTTCAGCTCCCTCAATGAATGCTATTGTGTGTCGTATCTCTGAGCAAGGCAATGGAGGGCTTATGGGTCGAAGAGGCAAAGTAAAGCATGCAAATTTAAATACAAAGATACAGTTGATAGGATTACTGGAGTAAGAATAGATAGGAAGGAATGCTTTGATCAGACCCACCCTTAGGCGGTCAAGAAGGATAGACACTCACAAGGGATGGTGCACCCTCACAGAAGTTCTCATGGTGGCATAACTAAATCTGTAACTCTTAACTTGAGCTCACAGTTTAATGATGGGGTTCCATAGGCAGTTGCCCATCTTAATCTATTTTTGTATCTGCACGTATTATTAATTTTACTCCCTTTTTTTCTTTTCCATAACCTTCTATACATCTCTGTGATAGATTTAATATCATTATGCTCTATAATATATTTACTTATAATATCCTACTAGACCATCGCAGGTCTTTGTAGCCTTACAGAATAAGCATGCATGGAACTATATCCATGTCTATTTCATGGCTCCAGAAATATATAGTTATTTTATTTTAATTCATCTCCTATATTACATAGAATTCAAGATTTGTTTTATTCTAATTCCTTTCTTGGTGCACCAATGGTATGTCATTTACGCATGTACAAAGCTATCTATCTGGTTCATTCCTGAATCGATGGAAGTGATTAACCTTAATGGTCATAACAATGGATTTACCCCCTTCTATTGCAGTTAGATTAACCTAGCCCCAATGCCACCACTCAATCGAATGAGCATATGGAAGACAAAGGCTTTGTTGTCTCTTGGCTACTATGGAAGGAGAGTATATTCTTACATTTTTTTCCAAGCACTACTTTCTACCATC
Organism: Sequoia sempervirens; assembly: GCA_007258455.2. Classification (NCBI taxonomy): domain Eukaryota; kingdom Viridiplantae; phylum Streptophyta; class Pinopsida; order Cupressales; family Cupressaceae; genus Sequoia; species Sequoia sempervirens. Next base: position 6,915 of record VDFB02365864.1, on the reverse strand, counting down.
CGAAATATATAATGATGATGGATTTATAGGTAGTATGATATTTATTTTCTGCATAAAATTTTATAACCAAACATATATTTTTCCAGAGATCAATACACACACAGTAAAATAATCTTAAATGAACTCTATCTTATTGATACTATTAGTAAGGGAAAAGAAATATATTTATTTCTATTAGGGATTCTTGGAAATAAAGTGCTTAAAAGTTCACAAATCGAATGCTTATAGCTCATAGTAGTCATCTATTTTCCTTTAAACAAGGAACATGTTTCTTTAAAAAGAACTACATATTTCTGTTCCTCTTATTGATGTATTTTGCTGAAAACTCTACCTTTAAGAGAGCAAACAGGAAATATTTTCATCCGTTATCTGGCGCCAGTTCTTTTGAATTGGCAGAATCCTTTATTTTATTACAGCGGCGTTTACCGATCACCGCCCGTCCATCCATCAATGTAGTTTCCACTTGACGTTACAACAATAAAATCCATTCTTCAAGCCACATATGTACTTCCAAATCTGCAACTCTTCAAGCCTGCAAAACTACACAAGGAACAAAATTGCTATAGGCCAATGAGAAGCTCACCTGCCATCCTTTGGTTGGTAAACCAACCACCCTTGAGCTAGGAGGCAACTAGGGAACTGGGTAAAAACAATCAATCCAAATAACATTTAACACACATAACACACAAGAAATTTCACACCCACCCAAGGGATATTCACATAACTTTAGGATTCCATCAAAAATCCAAAGTGGGGGATGGGGGTGGACTACGCACTCCATATGGGGACTTATAATAATAGCAACAAGAACAAGTCAATATCATACTCCCATCATTTCACATGCTATCCTTCTTTAATATCTTCTCTTTCTCCGAAACCCATACCACCAAAACCATTTCTATCATTTCACAAGTACATATGGGTACTCATACCCTTTTTGAGCCTCTCCTCTTAAAGAGGGATTAAACTTCCCCATGGAGGTTCCTACTCCATACCATCCCCAACAAGGGATGCTCTTCCCATCTTGGGTGACCCTAACCCTACACAACCTTTTTTCCCATAACACATAATACATCAAAAACACAAGAAGATATGCTCCAAGAGCAATTTGAAATAAACATACAAATCAAACACAATAGATAAAATTTCAAGCACATCTTTTCACCTACACATATAATCTTTCAAATACAAACATGAAGAAGTAGAAAACAAAAGTGGTGAATCTACCTTAAAACCAAGCTCAAGGAAAGATGGGTTGAGGATCCACACAACTCCTCTTCTTCCAAGATTTTTCTTCAAACTCCTCACTCCCCCAAAATTCAACCAAAATCAAGAATGCAAAAGAATCCCCTAACCCTTGTTTTGAGTTTGCTTTATAGAAACTCAAGTTTTAATTCCTTTGAATAGGGAGTTGGCATTCGTCAACCTTCCATTCACCCTCCCAGGCACACTCACCCATGTGTTCTCACACATGTGTGAGGACTTGGGAGACTTCCAAGACAACATGGAGAAGTGGGATTGGAAAGGGATTAGTCCCCATCCCACTTCCCAAACCTTATTTTCGTCAAACCTCTTTAAGGCCTCAAAAAGAGTGTCCAATCTTGAGACTGACCCAATATTTTGAGCTAAAAAGGAACCTAACCCATAGTTACCTGACCTAGGGACCTCAAACCCATAAAAACACTTAAAAAATATCACTTTTCAATCCCCAAAAAGTGCCTAAAAGTTCAAATCCGAGTTTGTCCACTTGGATGGACAACTCATCTCCTAGATGGACTAACATGGCAATAAAACCCAAATTAAAAATATTCACAAATAACATCAAGAATAAAATACATTACATGATGGAACTATAGTCCCTCCATATGGACTTTAGCTCGACTTCACTGGTTAATTTACTTAGGGTTCCCAAGAGTTGCCTCCATTTTCCATTGGCCGTGGAAAATGCACCTGCACACTCAATACACACGTTAATCCATCCAAGTAAATCACATTCATATAATAATCAAACCATTTGAATCACAATTGCATTCACACAAGTTTCATAATTTGTATAGCATAAAGATCCTATAACATAATTGAAAAATCATTAGCCACCTATCTTATCTCATTTTCATTAACCTTAATTTTCATACTCATCTAATTGCAACATGATTGGTTCACACCACTTGTTTCATTCATTCATCATTAAGTTTTTAGATTCAAATTAAACAAACTCAATAACCAACATAAAATTAGACCAATCATCATAGTTAGCTAGCATGTTGCATAATCAAAATCAAATAATCATATTAACTTAAATGTTCAAATATCATGTCATCAATGGTATCAATAGGATAGACAATAACCAAACTCAAAATAATCCAAGTACTAGATGTAGCATAGTCATAATCAAATCATCACATGAACACAAATGTCTAAATTTCCTATCATCAATGGTATCATTGGGCATAATATATAATTAAACTTAAAATAGTTCACTTACTGGATGTATACGAGGTGGCCCTCGCTTTGTTAGTTGTGGGGAGCAAAAAGGATTCCATGAAGGAACATTTATGCAGACATGTGGGTGATCCCACAATATCAAGCCATAATTTTAGCCAACCGACACTAAACTACTTTTTTCTAACTGGGGGAATTCATTTTTCTCTGGCACCCAAAGCAGCTAAACTAAGGGAGGAATTTGAATGATGTAAACTGGTGATTTGTGACATTTTGTTTAATTTTTTAAAATATGTATTTCTTTTCTGCCTTTAAATTTAGATTGCATTTCTTTTCCATCCTTCAAAAACTAGTTTTTTAGTAAACACCATTTTTAAGGAGTGATGTTCAATCGATAATAACATTAACTTTTCTCCCGAAGGATAACTTCATTTTTTCAAAATTTTTATAATCATTATTTTTTTCAAATGTGGAGAATAGAGAGCCTTTTGATTTTCGGTGAAAACCTACATTCATTAAAGAGAAATAAAAATAATATACACAATAAAATTAAATTTATTTTAAAATTAAACATTTTGGGAAGCTTATAATAAGAACCGCGATACTACAATTTTTTTTTAAATGAATTATTTGATCCCTCAAAATGAATCAAAAAGTGTTTTTTATCAAAGATTTCGATAGTCAGAAGGAGCCCCCATTATATGTATGGCTTTAAAACTAGCTGTAAGCCCCATCCAAGGGTTATCTAAGGTGGTTCAATTGTTCCTCTTCAATTGGAATCCTTTAAATGAAAATTTTCAGGTCTTAAATTATTATATTTTCTAAAAATATATGATTTCAGCAAAAATCAGGATCTCCCAGAAATTGTAAATCAGTATTGTGGGATCATCCTGCGAATAGTGACAGGTATTCAATTAGGCCTATAGCATAATTGGGTTGAATTCTCTTGAAATGAATCTCATTTTCTATTTTTCAATATGCCTCTTCTTTTAGTATTCATATGAAGAGTTTTAGATAAATGTGATCTTCTCCTTAAACTCTCGAATCTGTTCTCTTTTCTTTTAAGATGTCAATATATCCACACAGGTTAAATCCTTGATACGTATTCACTCATTCCTTCATAGGCCAAACCCCTGCTGGAAATTGATGCGAGGAGTGTGTATGAGATTTGGGCTTTCCTTTGATTTGCGTATAATTGTTTTAAAACATTGACGTAAAAAATATTTCAGGTAGAACAATCCTTTTAAAATAGGAATTTCAGGAGTGTTTAATGAAATTGGAAAACCTAATGAATTTTTTTTAACTTAAGCTATGATACTATATATATTCCACTATGCCAAAGTCTAATGGTAGGGTTGTAGCAATTGTTGAGATGATGACCTAGGTTTAAACTTCATTGGGGATTGTTTTGCCACTGAAGTTGGTAAAATTTTTGGAAGCATCAGTTATCTTGTCTTTAAGATTGTGTGCTTTAAGAATTTGGAAGTATTACTAGTAATTATATACCTTTTCCAAGTATTGGCAACCAAAATTGTGATTAATCTATGAACCATACGTCTTGGCATAACATTTATCTTTAGAATTCAAAAGACATGCACCTATTTTATTCATGCTTATAGTTAGTCCACAAGCCTTTATTCATCTTTGGAATTAAAATTTACATGCACCCATTGTTCATTTTTTTTACATTTAGTCCACAAACTTTGACGGTGATAGTGCTCATAGTACAAATGCTGTGACGATCTATGCTTTCTGTTTTGTCTGCTCTTGGTTATGGGTGAGTAATGGACGCCACCTATTCAGATAATTTTAGTGTTAAGTTGATCAGTCTTGTGTCTTCAGCTTTGGTGTTTATATGGCAGGATACCTGATACGTGTAAAATTTCAGATGAGCTGTGTCCTCAGCACTGCTCTTTGTACATTTGGAGATTGCAGTTGTTGGTTACCCATACCATCTGGTAAAATGGAATTGGTTCACATCTCACATCAAGTTGGTAGTTTCCTTGTATCATCATTGCGATTAGTGTCTCATTTGACCATTCCACCATATATAGCTTGAAAGATATTTACGTATTATTATTTGAAAAGATTGGTTGGTCTTAATAAAACAACTCCTGTCAAGTCATTTATATCTTGGCATTGGCGTTGATGATTAATTCAATATATATCAATTTTGATCTCTTGACTATCCAAAGTGCATGCTCAGTACCTATTCTTAGATCACCAGTTTTATGGCTGAGTCATTTTGTTCCATGAGACGAGATCTCTTTGAGGCCCTTGTTTCAAACAGTTCAAATGTCTGCCTGTGCGTCCACATATTTAGCTTAGGCATTTTATCTTTGAGCCTTCTGTCAAAAGGTCTGTGTGCCTTACAATCGCAGCATGCCTTTAGGTTTAGCATTTTGCGTTTTGGAATGTTTGGTTTCATTTTTAATTGATATATATATATATGTATGTTATATTATAACATGGTTAATAGAGATAACTGATTTAAATTCGATAATGTTTATTATAATTGTATTGTGATAATAATGCCTATATACATATATTATATCACATAATGGCTAACAGTAAAAAAAATGTTTTAGAAGAAATAAAAAAAATGTTATTTAATAAAATATTTTTAATTGGATAGCTACGGGTAAATTGAGCGTTGAATTGCTGTAGACAATGAGTTGTGTATTTATTTAGGTAATATGGTAGAATTATGTTTAAGTTTGTGTAAATATAATAATTTATAATAAAAGGATTAAAAGCACGCCTCAGAAAAAGATAATATTTAATAAGGCACTACTTATAAATCACAAGTTTCAAGATTAGACAATTGATCCAAACCAAAATCTTGAAGGAGGAATTAAATGAGAATGAATAAATAGTCACTCTTAAAGATTGTTAGGGAAATGTAATTTAACTTTAAACCTAATAAGCATAGAAGATGGTATGGTAGATACAATTTTAACTTGAACACTTGTATAAAGGTAGAATAAAGTACTTAATTTTAAAATAAATTAATAATAAAATAAATTGGAGTTGGTTGAATCCAAAAATCTATTTTATCAGATAAATTAAGTGGGTAGGAAAATATTGCTATAGGGGATCTAGAAAAATTCTTAAATTAAAACGAGTAATGAAAAATTTAGTTTCAAACAATTTAACAAATAATTGTTTAATACCTTGCACTTTGGTTAGGAAGATTAGGTTTAGTTTGCATACCTTAAACTAGAACTATTACAAGTAAATTTTGAATTATGACTTAGACATTGAAATTAAAGAAAATATATCATTTAAGTTATGTTAGTTCTTTCATTATTATGTTAATATATTGAAGTTAGGGAATATTCCTCATTTTATTTATATTTTGTTCCAAGCATGATTATTAATCAAACATAGTTATTAAGAGCTCTTAGAAGAAAAGGTATCATTATGTAGCAATATGTCTTTATTTTTTATTTAGAGGAACAAAATGAAAATAAAATTGTAAGTGAAAATTATTTATCTTTATTTGCATTTGTAACGCCCCGCCGTGTGCACCCCAAAGACAACTAACACAACATTTACCCCATAATTTTTTATTTAAAAGTAAACATTCATGAGATGCACATTAAGCTATGACATGAAATTTAATTAAAACAAATCCACTATCATTTACGTCCCTTGGGGTACACGAGGTAACGTTACAAAACTTAACCCCATACAATGACTATAAATAATGAAAACAAAAATATAACCATGGCCAAGTGCACATTTACAATTACAACACATACATTAAAATTCATCAATGAGAAACCATCCACATAGGTAACCACAACATACAAAAGATTGACATTAACAAACATAAGAACTCAATGGGCATAATTCCACTAATACAACACATCAAATAACATCGGCCATGGATCAAAAGCCGCATAAGGCTTATCAAGGATAAAATAATATAGTACAACCATTACAATTCATTACAATGTTCAAGAGTTACAATGATACAAAATGTTCCCTGCAAGAACGGAAACCATAAGACAAGATAGCATGATACAACAGAAGAGAATAGTACAAAGTATCACAACTGGCTTCAAGACAGATACAATTCTGGAGTTGCCACAAATGACACCAATCCGCACCTCTCGATCCTCGATTGGGGACCCAATGGGGTGCTTAGCACGATCCACCCGACCACGTGGGTCCGAAGACCCATCCCCCGTGCTAAGGAGCTGACAAGAAAGAGACCTCAACCAAGAACATCCAAACAGGGAACCACAAGAATCAATGTCATACAAAAGTAACAATGAAACCCAAGGATAATCACAACATCAATAAACCATGACCAGAAAACATGACATTTAAACATGACAACAATAAATCACTTCATAACAGTGATAAACCGCTTCAAAATCCTAGAACAATAAATCAAATATCATAACATCAATAAATTGCTATAACAACAATAAACCACTTTCGAATCATAACAATAAAGTGCCA
>VDFB02365862.1:0-21879 GCA_007258455.2 Sequoia sempervirens | reverse complement strand
TACATACATACATGCATGTATATATATATATATGCATGTATGTATGTATGTATATATATACATACATATGTATATGTATACATACATACATATATACATATGTATATATATACATACATACATATATACATATATACATATGTATATATGTATATGTATATGTATATATATATATAAATATATATGTGTGACCGTGATCATAGTATAGGATAAATACACCAGATCCATACGGATTTGAGGCATTTTTAATCCACTAATCCATGATCCCAATGTGATAGTATTCAAAAGAATCAAAACTAAGAAACCATTAAACTAGACATGAAATAAACATGAAAGCTTGAAAGAAATCTATTTTGAGACCTCAAATATTATCCCATTGGGGGAGTGGTGTCGTATTGATGTGGAGTGGTGACCCTTTCCCAATCCCTTGGATGATATGAGCTTGTTCCAAATGATTCTATTGAAGAGAATTGATGAAACCAGTGAGATATGAACAAAACATGATATAAAACTAGTTTAACTTGATGAGATGATTGCTAAATGTTTGAATTCTTGATAAAATGGATGTAATCTATGCTCTATATGTAAAAAAAGTTCAAAGATGCAAGCCATAATTACAAACTTATGCTAAAATGTATGCAAACTAAGCTAACATGGAAGCCATTAATGGATTTTTAAGCTAAATGGATGAAGCTTTAATCTAAAATGCTATCAAATATGAACATGGATGTAAATGAGTACGAATTTTCAACAACATAAGTTTTCTATCAAAAGGTGGATCCATTTCTCTCTAAATAGTGACCTATTTATAGGAAAGCAAATGAAAAATCAAGGGCTCATATCGAGTTGGTCAATCAATGGTCAAGATGAAAAAGGAGGGTGAAATATGGATCAAGGATTCTCATCAATGGATGAGAATGATTCAAACAAACACACTTTGTAACAAATTTGAAAGTTTGTTACAAAGTTTGTTTGAAAGAAATCATTGCCTTTTTTGGAGCCAAATAGGAGAATATTCCTTTGGGATATTCCCTATGCAAGTGGATGGAGGGAAATTAGCAATTTAGTTAATTTAAAACTAAAATTGAATGTGCAAGATGAGGAATAATATGATATTCATTAAATAATTAATTTAATGAAAAGGAGGATGCAATATGATATTTAATTAAATAGCCTAGGGTTATTTAATTAAATAAGAGGACTTAGGGTTTAAATTAAATAATTTGATTTATTCAAATTAAATAGGACAAAATGTTAGTGCGAGAGGGGGTGAATTAACCCGATTAGGTCAATTAGGTTATTTAGTCAATTAAATAACTAGGTTAATTTAATCGAACAAGCGAAGAGAAGATGGGATTCAGAAAAAAATGATGTTAATATATCAAATTAAGTGTGTATATCATTCAAGACATTAATAAGTGTCTACATTTTTCCCCTCTTTGAAGCGAGGTACCTGTTACATTGGTTCAAAGACTGACGCTTTTTAGATTAATGTTGTTGCTCAGATCAAAATTTTTAAAAATTCTTAATTTTTTGGATGCCCCACTATTGCCCCAAGGGAAGGAATTAAGCTAGTACCCTGCCCCCTCGATAGATTGGACTGAAATTTGAATTTTGGGTTGATCTCTCAAAAAAGATGTAATATAGGTTCAACTCAAAGAGCACTAGAAAAATCAGATGTCTAATGTAGATAGATTTGATGATGTATAGACAATCATCAGCCATGGGTAGCCTCATGTACATTTAAATATATCACACAAATTCGATACTTGGATAGAATTGTTAGTATAGATAGAAGAATAAGAAGAATAAGATGGATGGATTAACCATTTATTTTGAGATTGATTCAGAAATCCAACAAGCCTATGATCATTTGAGACTTTATTAGATATGGTGATGAGATGGATGATTTTTTTCATATATTGGGATTGGGACTTTTTGTCATTCCTTATTTTTGATATAGTACATAGACACAATGCATCAAGGTGTTGATAACCATGATGGTGTTGTATCTAGTGTGATGGACTTTGACTCTACAAATAGATAGCATAATCCTTCTTCACACCTTGACATACAAAAACCTTGTTGCAATGTAGTTCATAAGTTTATAATATCTCGGACCAAAGCATATGCAATAGTCAACAATCTATTCAAAGCGACCTCCCTATACATAACTAAGCAAGTATTTGCCAAAGTTATTTTACAAGAATACCCCATAAGGACAACAAACAAAATATAATGATCAATGTCCCATTCCTTTCTCTCTAAATCATTTAGACATCATCAAGAGGTCCTCATAATGGGTTAATAAGATAAATCATAAGACAAGATAAAAAATAAATAGTCAATGTTATCTATATCTCTTGTCGAAGGTGTGTTTTGTTTAGGATAAATATCCAAAGTGATTCCCAAAGATAATGCCCATTGTAGGAAGGATGCATCCTAGGACATGTTATTATATGTTAGCGGGTTGATAAGTTGTTTGAAAGGTTGTTGATATAAGGTTCAATTGACATGTTTGATAATGATCAAGAGTTTGATTTTTGCATTTAAAGATTCTACTTTTGTTGATTGTTGTGCTTGTTTTTTGTTTGTGTTACCAAAGGGTGAGTGTGACAATCGATTTATTATGGATGAAGGTTTGTTGCGAGTGCAGGCGAAAGGTGGTTTTGGATTTTCTAGGATATTTCAATGTTTTTGGTATTTTGAAACGTTTCGAGGTCAGTTTCTGTCCTCAAGTTTACGGAATGCTTATGTCTTTTTATTCTTTTAAGGTTGCTTTTAGGGCTCTTTCTGCCTTCTAAATTGCTCTTTTGGGTTTTATTTTTTAAATGTTTTTGTGTTTTTTCGAAGTTTTTAAATGTTTTTGGGGTTTTCCAAGTTTTCGACCAAGAACCTAACCTAAAAAACTATCCTAGGGGCCTCAGGGGCTTATCAAAGATGAGCCTTGCCTACATTATACACATAAAAACCACGTAGTTCAATTGACTTGACTTATTGTAAATGGGATATGAATAGTTGATGGATTGCCAAATTATTATGATGGACTCCTAAAGGACTGACCTAGGGTGTCTCAAGGGCACATCAATGATGGCCTTGCCTATGATCAAGCTCAAAGACTTGTAGTTCGACATGGTACTATTTTTGGATTTTCAATGTTTTGACCTTTTTAGGGATTTTGATGTGTTTTGGATGTTTTGGATTTTAATTTTCTAAATGTTTTTGGATTTTTGGCTTTACAAAATTTTGATGTTTTTGGATTTTTGATGATGTTGTTAGTGTTTTTGGATTTTCGCATGATGTTGACAAGTGTATGAATATTTGATGATTTCAGTGCTCTGTTTTGGGATTTTGCTGAAAACCAATCTAGGGTTGATTGATCTAATCAATAGATTATTGATAGAGATAACATTGTTGAGGATGCACAACAATGCAAGGATAGTTTTGAACAACACAAAGATTGGGAAATGATATATCCCGAGATGATGATGGATTGATTGGATAAGATAGATCAAGATTTTGAAGCTAGGCTTGGAACAAAATCTATTGGAATGATTTGATGTGACGTTGAAGTGCAAGGTAGATGCAACTAATATTGATTATTTGGATGGATGTTTGATAAAAGATAAAACTTGATAAGGAACATCTTCTTGTCAAAATGTGTCATGGGCTGGTGATTTAGATTTTTGCTTACAAATGATTTGACCAATTTGATTTTATGTTTTGCAAATATTTAGATCACAACATAAGTTATAGGATATAGCTCAAAATTTATTCTCAAAGCAAGATGTAAGTATCTACCCCCAGTGTCTAGTAATGTATGGAATGATATGGGTGGATGCATGGATAAATGAATGGATTGATGGATGGGTATGCGAAGGATGCCAAGGATAGTCTTGTGATAGGATAACATGTTTGGGTAGAGTATGCCTCTTTGAAAAATGACTCATGGCTTAGATAATGTTGGTTAGGATAGGACCAATGATAGTGATCCATGTCAAGATGTTTACCATAAGCAAGTGTGAAATACATACCGAACCTTTTCCAAGATCGAGATAAGTTAGATTGGGTGAAAATGAATTGGATAAGGAAGGGTTCTTGGATTTATTATGGATAAGACAAATGAAATGCAAGACTTATTATGGATGGGATGAGATGCTTCTACTTGAAATGGTGCACATAGATGCTCAATTCTACTCATGATGCCTGTTTGCTAGGTTTTCATCATGGTACTTGTCCAAAGTGCCACTGAAGTGGTTTTCACTAGAGAACGATTTTTCTCTTGACTATTTTCTTGATTTTTTGATTTATTTGAAAGTTTATGCTCATGTTGAACCACCTGGTGGTGTTGATGTAGACGCTACTGGTGTTGATATAGATGTTGTTGCTATCATTATGTGCCAACAATATCCTTCTTAGAGGATTTATTTTGCTAAGTTACGGGCGCTTGAATGTAACCCCTGGATTCTCTCATCTGCTTTGTCAATATCAGAGTTAACCTTACCTAGATGCGCACATCGTAATAGAGTGCCCTTAGAGTCCTTATGATAAAGAGTTGCTACCAATACATGATCAATATGAGATTTGGATACCATGGATGTTGAAGTGGACGGTGGAATACGTTGAGGTATACGAGATGCAGATGGATTGGTCGACAATTTGAAATCTTTGATTCTCCAAACTTGGCATGATGAGCAATGATGGGTGGATATGGAGATTCAATTGGGACCAACTTCTTGATATACCTTGTAGGTCACTCTTGAAGCTTTCTTTTGTATCGATGGATAAATTTGATGGATACATTTCCCTTTTTGACTTTTCACCATAGTTTCTTTGACTGATGGGGTATGATAATGATGATTTTCTTTATTTTGCTTTGGTATCCATTTGAATTATTCTTGTCCATTTTTCTTTGGCGATTCTTTTATTTCAATAATTTGCTCTTTTCTTTGATATAGACCTCTTTCTCACGGTTGGTACCAATTAGTGGGTGGAAATATGTGTGGACAATGATTCATGATATAAATGGTTGGAGTGTTTGTAGACATTTCATCATAAGAACTCTTTGTACTCCCCATGTTGGTGTTTATGCTAGGTAAAGTTTCCCCTAGTGTTATGGGAGTATTACTGACATGCTTTGATTTTGCTGGTGACAAACCATTTCCTTGTTGTTCAAGATGGTTTAGCTTTGTTGATTTTTTATAATGCTTGATATCCTCATAGTCACTTTCTTCAATCTGTATGGAGGATGCATTTGATTTTGATGCTTCTTCAAAAGGTGTTGATGCTTTACAATCTATATAGGAGTCTTCCTTATGATCCATTTTTGCTTACTCTTCAAAGGATGTTTTTGATTCACCATCCATGTAGAGGTCTTCTTTATGATCAATTTTTGATATGTCTATGGATTTTTCTATGCCTTGATCATGTGCAAAGATATTAAGAGTAGGAGGCTCTTGTTCCTTGGTAATGATATCAAGAGTATGAGACCCTTGTTTTGGATGAAGATCATCTACATGTTCATTAGGAGTAAGCATCTGATGGGTAAATGGAGGAGTATGTGATATATGGATATGATCATTATTTGTGACATATTGTATGGATTGGAAAATACCCATTAGATCACGGTAGTATCTTGGAGATATGGATCCTTGTTCTTGACTTTGTGTGGTGTTATCTTCAATATGCTCGAGTTCATGTTCTTGGCATGGATCTATGAACACCGAACCTGTACAAACTAACATAGGATCAACAAAAAAGTGTCAAACATGTTAGAAAGATTAATCTAGTGTTCCCTATGAAATTCTTTAGCTAAATTCAATGGAAAACATGAAAACAACAAGAAACCAACAAAGTATAGCATATAATATAAATAAAACTAGCTAAACCTCCATCCCATGGGGGGAGTGGTGCTCCTTTGATGTGAAAATAATCCCTTTCCCAATCCCTTTGATAAGCTTGATGATTTGTTGATGATATAAGTGTGAAAATGACTATAATCTAGCTAAAATTGCTTGAAAATGATGAAAACAGTGAAATCTATGAAGTGAAATGCCTATAGTGATAATCCTCTAAGTTGTGGATCCGTATTATGAAAAGGATGTCTCTATTTATAGAAGCCAAGGGTTGAAGAATGGAGGAAATTGGTGAATGTGGGATAAATTAAGAGCCAATGAGAATATGCCAAGTGTCACAATTCTATTGGAGGAAGTTGGAGCACATTTTGGGATATTTGTGAGTGAAGGAGGATGGAAGAGAAGTAAATGTTGATGGTTGAGAATTTGAAAATGGTGTAAGAGGAATTGAATGAGATTTGAGAGGATGTAAGAAGATTTGAAAGGTTGTAAGAGAATTTATTGCAAATGTAAGAGGATGTGATAGGTTTTTGAAAACCTTTGGAGGGAAATTGAATGAGAGGTTGTTGAGAGGAACATTCCTTGGAATATGCCTTGGTGAGGGAAAATAGAGGATTTAAATAATTAATTGAAATTATTTTCATGTGCAACTTGGTTAGTTGACCATGAGTTGATTTAACTCTTGAGGAGTTAAAAGCTAGAAGAATTATTAATGATGATTAGAAAACTAATTTAGGATTAACTAGCACTTGTACCTATAGGAGGTTCAAGGATAAGCCGATAGGAAATTAGAGATAAAATCTAAACATGTTTTAATATTAATTAAATGAAGTATAATTATTGTACCAGATAGAAAGTTTTGTCCCTCTACAGATGGAATCAAGTCCTTGTATACTGAATGGTTTTTGTTGTCATTTGTTGTTCAACTATAAGCTAGAATGTATATACTTCAAGCCTAATCAAGGTATGAAGAAATCATCCAAATTAACTTCACCAAATTTGGTATGGTCTATCAGACAGAGGTAGGAAACGTTCAAAAAGGTCAATCTCCAATTGAGTCCCTCAAAGTTAAGTGGATGTTTGTTATTTTCCTTTTTATGGTAAAGCATCAACAACAAAGAATGCTAAAATAAATAGGTCTTGGTTCAAATTGAAAGCATAAATGACATATGAATCCAATAAATATGTTTAGTGACCTATATAGAGCTATGATAAGGGCTAGGGCAGGGGGGTGATGCTACTATCTATAGGGGAAAATATACCTTAAAGAGAAGTCTATTGTGGGGCATTTGCATGAGCACATGAATACAAATATATTTTTTAAAAACTTACACAATCAAATCCAGAAACTATTTGCAACATGTATAAAAATTTCATGCTGATTTTGATAACCTGTGAAAAACTTTCAACTTATAAAACGTCTGAAGATTATTCTTCTACCCTGGATGAGAGCCATTGAGTTGGCTGTTATAAACACGGTCTTAATACCCAATAAAAGTATCATAGATTCCTTAACAAAGACATAAATTTAATGAGAAAACATAAGCTCGACAATCGTACTGTACGAACACCTCGCAGTATTCATTCATTACAGACTACGGGATCTGATCCAACTTTCATGATATATATTATATAAATGTAAATATTATATTCTACAAAAATACGATGATGGCCCCAAACCATAAATTCCAATCCAAATCACTTACTGTAAACAAACTTTCTAATATGCCAGTGTCTTTGCAGCATGTAGAATACACTAATACTAACTACACTCCAAATGAAACCATTATCAACATGATGACTCTACATCTTTGTTTAGTTACATACTGTAAATATGATTGATAGACAATAAAGATGATGACAAACCTACATTTACTATACCTAAAAATCTTATCGTAGCCTCCCATATGACCATCAGCTTCCCAAAACAGACAAAAATGAGTGTACGCTAGTCTCAAGAGCACTTGGAACCGCCCTTAGAGTTCTTTATGTCTCTGTAACACAGGCACTCGTCTTTGTTCCCATACTGCCCGCTGGGAACACATTTGCATAACATTTAGCAATCGTTGCAGTAATTCAAACAACGATCTTGGTGAGCTTGAACTTTCTGGCACCTCGTGTTACATTTATCACTACACTCTGCAAAGAAATGGCACCATTATTATCTCTGTTCAATCCATTAAACCCTAAAATACCATCATATGGAAACGAAAAAAGATGGCCTAAGCCTATGCTTTTTTGTCAGACTTGGTATGGGAGCTATTGCAGGAGGCGCTTTAGCATCAATATCTGCTGCACTTGAAGCGACCTAAATATAAAAACAAGAAAATAACATTAGTTTTAAAAAGGCAGAAAAGCCATAGACAGAAAGATCGGTATAAATGGAGAGAGATAGATGTTCTATTAATCAATCAAAATGCCATTTTCTAAAAAGAAAGCGACGTTTCTTGCTTATACCGGTTGAAATTTGACAGTTTTTTTTTTTTTTCTGCAGGCCTATGGAAGATAGCTTCAAGAAAGAAAGCATCGGTGCTGAAAATGGTGGTATAGGTCTAGCTTCAATTCTTTCAAATTGATGAATGATGTTCTCTTGGCCCACTGCTATTAAGAAAGTATCCCAATAAGGTTAGCAATCTATTCGGTGATACCACGTAAAGCATTCTATAAAGTTTCTTCTGGGGTTCTCATTTATAGGGCCTGCATCGCCAATGCTGCCACGAGCGTAAAGTTCTTCTTCATCCAACCTCGAGTTCATGGTTTCAGCCTTTGTCAGAAATTTCACGCCTATATCCATATTGAATCGCCAAGCTTTTGCGAAATGCTTCTGGCTCTTTGAGGTTCTTTTATTCCCCGGCTTCTCGGTGACAAAGCAAATGGCTGGGCGTGATAGAAGACTTCAATGCCATCTGGCTTAATCTGGCATTCAGCGATTGCATTAACCTACTGCGTCTCCGTTTCGCGGGTTGATACAGAAGCCAATAAAAGAAAACAGGCATCAATGGAGTCGCCTGTAAAAACACCAAACATATCGGAAATGATGTCTCGCTTTGCTAGGAGCTGCAAATTACGCTCTATGGAGTTTTTGGCCCAGCTCAATGATTTCCCTGATGGTTACCCAAATGCCCAAAACCTCCAATATCAGGAAATCCCTACCGAAAATGGTTCTGAAAATCAAAGAATTGCTGAAAATGAACTCGTTATGTTCATTTGATTCGAGATTCTCCGAACACTATTTAGATTTGATATGATTTCAAATCTATTTAGATTTGGTGGAAGATTGCATACTAAATATCAAATCTCCCGTGAAAAAAAATTGGCAACTGTAAATCATAACCACTTGGCAGTTTGCGTAAGATTCTGATTTCTTTCCAGTTTGTGCAGTAAGTAATTATGGCGCTGCAGACTTACCGTGTGGAAGGATAATGATATTGAAAGATTTATTTTGTTGTTGCGTGATGTGTATCAATATCATAATTGGTAAGATTTTTTGACAAGGTCGCGCTATATGCATCGAGTGCTCTGCAACCGAAATGGTTTATCAGCCCGAATAAAGTTTCATCAAAGATGTGAGACAAGATCACCGCTTGTAGACTAGAAGTCCACACAACTTATCACTAATTAATCCAAAATTAATTAATTGGAGTGAATTAGGAGATTGTGACATTTGATGTGATTGATTTTAATCAAATGAGAGGATTAAAAGGGGATTTAATTAAATAGGATGAATAATTAGTTAAAAGGGTGAATTAATCAATAAATTTACTTATTTGATTAATAGCTGAATTTGTTGAATTTGTTGAATTTAATTAAATAATGTTGATTATTCAATTAATTGATGAATTTGAAGTGATTTAAGAAGAAATGGTGTTAGTTGATCAAAATCAGATGCATAGTATCAATCAGGACTTTTTCGGTGTCTACATTTTGCCCCTCTTTGAAGTGAAGTACCTATTACATCGGTTAAAAGAATAACACTGCCATGATCAAAATTCAAAAATTTCCTAATTTTTCAGATGCCCCACTGTTGCCCTAGTGGAAGAAATTACGCTACTACACTGCCCCCTCAAGAGATCGGGCAAAAATTTTGATTTTAGGGTCGATCTCGCGACAAAGATTTAGGACCAGTTTAGCTAAAAGAGGACTAGAAAGCTTAGATGTTTAATGTAGATAAATTTGATGATGTATAGAGAGTTAGTGACCATGGGTAGCCTCACATATATTTTGATATAACACACTAATTTGATACTTGTATAGAAATGTTAGTAGAGATATAAGAATGAGAAGAATAAGATGGATATAAGTAGAAGAATAAGATGGATGAACCCTTGATTCTAAGAAGATGCAAAAGTCCAACAAGTCTATGAGTCATCGAGACTTTATTAGATATGGTGATAAGTGATGATGATTTGCTTATCCAGGGATTGGGACACAAACAACACAACTTTCCTTATGTTTGATAAAACACATAGATACGATGCATCAAGGTATAGACAACCAGGATGGCAAGGTATCTAGTGCCATGAACTTTGAGTCAACAAACAGATAGGAGTATTCTTGTTCACACCTGACATACAAAAAAATTGCTAGGATGCACTTCAGAAGTTTCAAACATCTTAGACCAAAACACAGAAAGGTACAACCTATCAATGCAATAGTCAACAAGCTACCCAAAACATCTTCCATACATACCTAACAAAGCAAGTATTAGCCAAGATATATTACAAGAATGTCCAACAAGCACAACAAATGAAAGATAATGATCAATTCCCCATTCCTTTATCTCTAAATCATTTTGATTAGACACAATTGAAAGGTCGTTGGAATGGGCACAATAAGATAAATCAACAAGACAAAGATCAAGTAAACAAAACAAGTCAATGTTCTTCATACCTCTAGCCAAGACTAAACTATGGTGAGGTCTGATGTTGATGTCCATTATAAGAAGGATGCATCCTAGGACATGATGTTATCAAATGATTGTGAGACTAACGGGATGATGGGCTATTGATACCAAGAGTTAACCAACTTGTTTTACCTACTGACCTAGACTTGCAACCTTGATGCTTGAGTTTTCACTTTTTATTATTCCTATTACTTGTTTTTATTTGTTTCACCATGGGTTTGTGGATGGCGATTTATCACTTGTTTTAGATGCTTTATCAGGCGATCAATACTGGAAGGGATGCATGATTCTTGAGGTTTTTGACCGTTTTCGTAAGCCTTTGGAGGCTATTTTTTTAAGTATTTTTCGAGGTGTTTTACAACAATGTTTTGATTTTTAAATTTTCAATATTTTTGTGTTTTCTAAGATTTCAACCAAGAATCCAAAACCTAAAGACCTATCTTAGCTCCCAGGGCTGATCAAAGATTAGCCTTTTACCTACGTTATACACACAGACCACGTAGTTCAACTGACATAGACTCATTTATTGATTAGAAATGAATAAATGGATTGTTAGTTTATTGTGACAAACTCCTAAAGGACTGACCTAATGTGTCTCGGGGGCACATCAATGATGGCCTTACCTGCGTTTAGAGCTCAGAGACCCATAGTTTGACACAATGACTCTGTTTTTGACTTTTTTCTGACTTTGTGAGCTTTTTTGGATCTTTGATTTGTTTTGGATGTTTTTGGGTTTTCTGATTTTCTGATTTTCTAAATGTTTTTGGATTTTCTGATTTTAAGGAAGACTTCAAGAATATACACAAATCTGATCCAATGCAGATATAAGAACATGCCCCCAACATGGTGTGATAGACTACTCCGATATAGGTGGGACAAATTGACCTTAAGAATGTGCAAAGTAGTACTAGGAGGGAACATGATACAAACATAGGATCAAGCTATGATGTGAATACGAATGGGTGATGGATGGATCAATGGAATGCGATAGATGAATGATGCAAAACAAGCCGAAGAGACCATGATGAATGGAAAGTGCTTATTTACACGAGGTGCCTGTTTGCTAGGTTTTCACCAAGGTACTTGCCCAAAGCACCACTGAAGTGGTTTTCACTAGAGGACAATTTTTTTCTTTACTATTTTCAATCCTTTTTCTGATTTTTTTGGATTTTTATATTTTTTAGATTTATACCTTGGAATTTTAGGCATAATTTTTTTTGAGATGGGAGCTATTGATGGGCTCTTGCAGAGGCTCACCTTTGGGTGTAGATAACTGATATGCTCCTGATTTTTAACTTGTTGTGATGATGAAGGGTCCCAACCAATTGGGTTCAAACTTTCCCTTGCTGTCTAGATTTGGTACATTTTTCTAATTCTCCTTCAATAGGAGCTTTCTAACTTGAAAGGTCTGACTCCTAATCTTCTTATTATAGCTTCACTTTAGACGATTCTAGTAGACTTGCAAGTGGTTCAAAGCATCCATGCGTCGATCATCCAGTAGTTCTAGCTCGTTCAACCGTGATACCCGATATTCTTCATCAACGATGAGATTCTACAATGATATTCTTAAGGATTGGAGCTCAATCTCAATGGGAAGGATGGATTTTGATCCATAGACCAGGGAGAAAGGTTTTGCACCTATAGGTGTGTGGATACTCGTACGATAGGCCCATAAGGAAGGATTTAGTTGTAGGTGCTAGTCACAACTAGCTTCATTGACTATTTTCTTGAGGATCTTTAGGATGGTCTTATTAGAAGCCTCGGCTTGGTTGTTGCCCTGGGAGTAGTATGGAGTGGAGAAGCGATGTTGGATATTGAATTTTTGGCATAGTTCTCGAACATCCTGGTTTTTGAAACGTGTTCCATTATTTGAGATAAGGGCTTGTGGGACACCGTAGCGGCAAATGAGATAGTTCAGGATGAACTTGGATATCTACTTCCCTGTGATGTAGGTCATTGGAATGGCCTCTACCCACTTTGTGAAGTACTTTGTGGTGGTGATAATGAACTTGTTTCCATTGGATGAGGTGAGATTGATTTTACCAACGAGATCAAGCCCCCATTATGAAAAGGGCCAAGGTGTTATAATTGGTTGGAGCTCCTAAGTTGGTACATGGATGAGGTCTCCATGTTGTTGACATTGCAAACATTTTCAGACATAATCATGAGCTTCCTTCTCCATTGTCAGCCAATAGTACCCAGTCCTCAACAGTTTCTTAGCCAAGGTCATACCACTTGAATGTGAACCATAAATGCCATCATGTACCTTAGTTAAAGAAGTCAAAGCTTCCTCAAGGTAAAGGCATTGCAAAAGGGTTCCTTCAATACTCCTACGGTACAAGGTATCACCTAAGATAACAAAATGGGACGATTTCTTGACAAATGTTCTTTTAAGGTTTGGGGTGATATCAGCAGAGAGGACTCCTATTTTTTAGGTAAGTGTATATGTCATGATACCAAGGGTCATCGGGACCAACAATTTCACACACGAATTCAAACTATGGTACCTTGAAAGTTGGTACAAGAAGTTTCTCTACAAGGAATTCATGCTTAGGGACGTTGTGTGGGATATCCAACAATGATCAGATTATAGCCATGACATTCTTTGCTCTGTTATTTTCCCTTGGTATTTGCTCAAATGTGACATCGATGAAGAATTCTTTGAGAATCTCTACCAGTTTCTTCTATGGGGTAAGCTTGTCATCCTTCATTTGGTCTTCATCATTGACTTGGTTGATAATTAGCTGTGAGTCTCCATAAACCTTAAGTGCCATGATCTGCCACTGTACTACAATTCTTAGTCCTATGACAAGACCCTCATACTCTTCAATGTTGTTTGTGCAAGGAAAAGAAAACTTATATGACTTTGATGTGCAATCTCCTTGTGGTGTGATGAAGAAGACTCCCGCTCCTGACCCATGTTGTGTATAGGACCCATCAAAATATACTTTCTAGTGATCTACTACATTTAGATTAAAGATTGACTCATCGGGGAATTATGATACCAATGGGTTCTTTGAATATATAGGTGCCTCTGCTAGTTGATCTGTAATTACTTGTCCTTTGATGGCTTTTTGTTATACGTATTCAATGTCATATTTTGTTAGGATCATGACCCACTTATCCATTCACCCTGTGAGAATTGCATTAGAAAGTAGATACTTGAGAGGATCTATTTTGGAAATGAGATTAATCTAATGAGCCAACATGTAGTGTCTGGATTTTTGTGTAGATAATACCACTACTAGGAAATCCTTCTCAATGAATGTGTAATTCAGCTCATGTCCCACCATGGTTCTACTAATATAATAAATGGATTTATCTTTCTCATTTTCATCATGTTGAGCTAAGAGAGCCCCAAGTGTTGTTGCTATTGCCAATATATACAAGATCAATGGCTTGTTTTGAATCAGAGGCATGAGGACTAGTGGCGTTGGCAAGTACTCCTTGATCTTATTGAATGCCTGATCACATTTCTCATCCCACTTGTATGCTACCCCCTTGTGGAGTAGATGAGAATATGGGATAGCTTTATATGCTAACTATGCTATAAACCAACGAATGGATTGGAGCCTTCCTGTAAACCCTTTAATTGCTTCAGTGTCTGTGGTGCCCCCATTTCAAGAATTGCTTTAACTTTTGTAGGGTTTATCTTGATTCCCCTCATTGATATAATATACCCTAGGAGTTTTCTTGATTGCACACTAAAGACACACTTCTTAGGATTGAGCCTAACCTTATATTCTTTGAGTCTGTCAAAGATGGATCTTAGTGTTGCTATGTGGTCTCGACGCTTTCTTGATTTGGCTAATATTTCATCCACATAATCCTCTACAAATTTGTGAATCATGTCATGGAAAATCAAAGTCATAGACCTTTGGTATGTAGCTCTAGCATTCTTTAACCCAAATTGTATCATGTTCTAGAAATAAGTCCCCCATGGATAGGTGAAAATTATTTTATGTTGATCATCCTTAACTATCATAATTTGATTATACCCTAAAACCATGTCCATCAATGATAGCATTTCATGTCCTACCGTCATATCCACAATCATGTCTGTATTTGGGAGAGGAAAATCATCTTTAGGGCATGCCTTGTTCAGGTCCCTAAAGTTAGTGCAGATGCGGATGCCCCCAGTGGGCTTAGAGACAGGTACAAGATTTGAAATCCACTCTGGATAATCAATTGGACGTATGAAGCCAACATCAAGGAGTTTCTGCAATTCAAGTTTTACTAGTAATGCAGTCTATGGATGCATCTTTCTCAGCTTTTGTCTTACTAGTTTTGCCTTTAGATACATAGCTAGATGATGAACCACAACCTCTTGGTCAAGACCGGGCATGTCAGCGTAGGTCCATGCAAAGTTTACCTTTATTTCTCTAAAAAATGTAGCTACAAGTTCTTGTTCTTTGGTGAAAAGTGATTCTGCATAGAAGGTGATATGTGGTGTTTCTTTGGTTCCCAGATTGATTATATTGCACTTTTTGGCTAGCATAGCTAATTTTTCCTGATGAATAACACTAAGGGGAAGATTGAGTCCCTCATCCTTGGCACCTTAGAGAGGTTTTCACCATCGGATACGTCCTTTTTTTTTACTATTTTCAGATTAGAAAGTGCCATAGTGTGGTTTTCACTTAAAGACCTACATATTACTCTTAAATTTTCTATTTTGCGAATGAGGGATTTGGTGCAAGAGCACCACTAAATAATGTTTGACAATTAAAGATGATACCAAATAGGTTAGAGGATTTTGTTGTGTTTTGAGTCAATGATGCTAAATAAGGTCTATTTAGACCATTTCAACATGTAATTGGTGGTTTTGTGTCCTAGATATCAAAATATGTAAAAGTTGTAAAAGTGAAATTAGGAATGTTGTCAAAAAATAGAAAATGTTGTTAAAGTGCAAATGGGAATATGAAGGGTCAGGGATTTCAAAAGGTGGTTAAAGTCATTTCGTAGGTAAAAAATGATTAGAAAATGTATAAAAATCCTCCAAAGGCTCGAACAAAGGTTGTTGTCGAAGTCTTGAAACCAAAATTCAATAAAATACAACGTTTTCTCTGTTATTTCTCTGGTTTTCTGAACTTTATTCTTTTTGTATGACCAGTACAGACTTGTAAATGCTCTTAATCCATTTTATTTTCATAGAGGAATGTCTTAGCTTTCCTTTGAGTCCAATTTGAGGATCCTTTACTGAAATTTGTGGGAGATTTTCTTATTTTTCTGAGACTGCCCTATAAACACAGAATAAGGGTTTGATTGAAGGTTAAAGTCATGAATTGATCAATCCACCTACTATCAGCCCTTGTAACTCAGTGGATTGATCTATTTAATGTATGGAAAGATGTTTTAAGCTTTTGAAGGTTGATAGAATAAGTTATAAGCAGATGAGTGTTTCCCTAGGGCAAAGTCATGTTGTTTTCTATGTGAAATGAGGGTGTTTATGTTGAGTTTTGACAAAACAGTGATGGAATGGTCCCTGTAATGTATTAGTGAGCATGTGCAGGGTCTATGGAGACTGTTGGTTGTTTTGAATTGGATTGGGAAGCCTGGGTATATATAATTTCAATAAAACCCTAGGTGTTTGCATAAGAAGTGAGGGTTTTTATAGAAGGTTTGAACCCAAGAAATAATTATGAAATTTGATGTTTTGTGTCAAAATTTAAGACTTTCTAGGGGTTTGGAGTGTTTTTCAAGAGTTTGAATGGTAGTCTCTTTGTAAATTAGGGCTAATTGACTAGCCTTGGAGTAGAGCAGGTTAATGGTTCTTGGTGTTGGGTCAAAGAAACCCTATGAAAACTTTTGATATGTTGTTTGGTAGTCTATATTGAACCTTTGAGGAGTTTGATAGGCCACTGTACAACCTTCTCTAAAAGATACCTCCATTGATTTGATATTGAGGGCTACAAGCCATAGGAAGATGGATTGAGTCAAGTTGAGGGATTTGTGTTGTAAGGATTTGTTTGCAGATTGAGTTTGACCATTTTCAGGTTGAAGAGAGTCTTTGATCCACCTTGCTTGCATTAGGTGGTATCAAAGCCTAGTGATTAGATCCCTTGTTGGTGATTTGGTTGGTTTTTGCAAGATAGAAGGTGAAGAGACACTACTATCAAGATGCCTCCTAAAAGAAGCCTAGTTGCAAGAAAGATGGATGAGCATGCTAGACAAATAGAAGCCTTGAGAAGAGAGATGGTTGCATTGAAATCAAAGACTGGAGTAGATATGGATGAAAGTGATACTGAAGAAGAAGAGACTTCTAGTGAAGAGGAAGATATGAACCCAGATGATGTAAGGATGTTGAAGCTTTTATAGGTTGTGAAGAAATATGGACATAGTAAAATGGATTTTCCTATGTATGGGGGAAAACTAGATGGAGAAGAGCTCTTGGATTGGATAGGGGCTTTGGAGAACTACTTTGATAGTGAAGAAAATTGATGAAGAACACAAAGTGAGGAAGGCCAAAACAAAACTAAAAGGACATTATTTGTTGTGGTGGAACTTTCTGCAAGATGAAAGGGAGAGGAAAGGCAAGAACAAGATCACTTCATGGGAGAGAATGAAGGAAAAACTGAAAGGTAAGTTCCTTCCTTGTGACAATAATGTTCAATTACTCAAAAGATTACAAAATCTTAGGCAAAAAGAACAAGATGTGCAAACATATACTAAAGAATTCTATAGGCTAAGTATAAGAACCAAGCATGAGGAGGATGAGGAAGAAAGAGTAGCTAGATATCTCAATGGCCTAAGATAAAACATTCAAGATGAAATCAGTTTGTTGGCACCAAAATTTGTGGAACAATTTTTTCAAATGGCAATTAGAGTAGAAGAAAAACTCAAGAGGAGACACGAAAAGGAAACAAGAGGAAGAGGAAATACTTCTAGAGGCAGAGGTACATCTTCAACACCAATATAGCCCAAAGAAGACCTTGAAGATGCTGATAAGGGCAAAGAGCAAGTTCCTGAATCAAGAGGTGGATGGAGAGGGGGAAAAACAAGCTTTAGGCAAAGGAGAGATTTCAAGTTCCTTGAGAAGAGTTGAACCACATCAAGTGGAGGAGAAAGGAAATCTGAAAGGAGAGTCCAAATTGCTTATTAAGATGAAGCTGAAAGCTCAAGTTCAAATACTCTCTATGCTACTCCTGAAGTTGGAGAAATGTTGTTGATGAGAAGACAAGCTTTGAATACATCCATGGAGAAAGAAAAAATTCAGAGGAGAGCCTTGTTCAGAACTACTTGTAGATGCCAAGATAAGATAAGGTATGTAGAGTAATTGTGGATTTTGGATGTACTGACAATATGGTCTCTAGTGATATGGTTGAAAAATTGCATTTGGAAAGGGTACCTAAACAAAAACCATACAAAGTGTCTTGGGTTAGTGAAAAACAAACCATGTTGGTGAATGAACAAGCCATTGTTGAGTTCCAAATTGGTCCCTATAAAGACAAAGTTGTGTGTGATATTTTACCTATGAGTTGTTGCCATGTTTTGCTTGGGAGACCTTGGCAATTTGACAGGGCTACGATATATCATGGGAGAGAAAACACATATCACATTGAAAAGGATGGGAAGAGGTTTGTTCTAGCTCCATTCGTTCTAGAGGCAAGTGAGCAAGGTGAGGTCATAATGATGGGAAGGAAAGAATATGTGAGCAAGGAAGAAGGTTAGAGCATGAAGTTAGCATCCCAATCATAGTTTGACACTGTTAAGATAGTAAATATGAAGGGTAAAGGAAATGTGCAGTCAAAGATGAAGAAGAATGTCTTTGTGTGGCAGAAGAAAAAGGATGGGAATGTGTCTCAGTCAGGTACAGAGCAGTGTGAGGATGGAAAGCCTTTGGTAAGGCAAGAAATTAGTAAAGGCATTTGGATAGGGACAGTCATGTGCCCTATGGTGAAGGGACATGTGAAAAGGTAGGCTAGTTATGTTGAGACAATAGTATGTGTGAATGGTAAGGAAGTGAACAAGAACATAAAGGTTTATGATGTTGATAGGACAGTAAGGCATGTGCAGGTTTGACAGAGACCTCTAAATGCATTAGGGAAGACTTTTGAAAGGCTGACAGAGAAAAGAATGATAAAAGTAAGCATACTAAGCATGAAGAACAGAGAAAGGTGATGGTAGCTGGTAAAAGCCAGTGTGCAAATGTAAAGGAAGAAGTAATGATAGAGTTTGATGAAGAGAAAGATGGAGAACACCCCACGTAGCAGAATAAACAAATGGGGTAGAGTGTAAGTGAAGACATTGACAAAAAGGATAAAGGCAGTGAGGAATCAGTGGAAAATGCACCTGTTGAAGGAAAGCATGAAGGTCAAAGGTAGATGAAGAACAATGGAGGACAATTTTCAAGCTTCTTTCCAAGGGACTTGGAAAATTTTCATGTTGGGGTGTATGGTGCAGGAGCACTACTAAATAATGTTTGACAATTAAAGATGATACCAAGTAGGTTATAGGATTTTGTTGTGTTTTGAGTCAATGATGATAAATAAGATCTATTTAGATGATTTTAATATGTAATTGGTGGTTGTGTTCGAGATATCAAAATATGTAAAAGTTGTAGAAGCAAAATTAGGAATGTTGTCAAAAAACAGAAAATGTTGTTAAACTGCAAATGGGAATATGAAGGGTCAAGGATTTCAAAAGGTGGTTAAAGTCGTTTAGCAGGTAAAAACTGATTGGAAAAGGTATAAAAAGCCTCCAAAGGCTTGAACAAAGGTTGTTGAAATCTTGAAACCCAAATTCAATAAAATACAACGTTTTCTTTGTTATTTCTCTAGTTTTTTTAACTTTATTCTTTGTGTACGGCTCGTACAAACTTGTAAATGCTCTGAATCCATTTTCTTTTCATAGAGGAATGTCTTAGCTTTTGTTTGAGTCCAATTTGAGGATCCTTTACTAATATTTGTTGGAGATTTTCTTATTTTTTTGAGACTGCCCTGTAAACATAGAATAAGGGTTTGATTGAAGGTTAAAGTCATGAATTGATCAATCCAACTACTATTAGCCCTTGTAACTCAATGGATTGATCTATTTAATGTAGGGAAAGATGTTTTAAGCTTTTGAAGGTTGAGATAACAAGTTATAAGTAGATGAGTGTTGCCCTAGGGCAGAGTCATTGTTTTCTATGTGAAATGAGGGTGTTTATGTTGAGTTTTGACAAAACAGTGATGGAATGGTCCATATAATGTATTCGTGAGAATGTGCAGGGTTTGTGGAGATTGTTGGTTGTTTTGAATTGGATTGCGAAGCCCAGGTATATAGAATTTCAATAAAACCCTAGGTGTTTGCATAAGAAGTGAGGGTTTCATGGATTAAGGTTATAGAAGGTTTGAACCCAAGAAATAATTGTGAAATCTGATGTTTTGTGTCACAATTTAAGACTATCTAGGGGTTTGGGGTGTTTTTCAAGTGTTTGAATGGTAGTATCTTTGTAAATTAGGGCTAATTGACTAGCCTTGGAGTAGGGCATGTTAATGGTTCTTAGTGTTGGGTCAAAGAAACCCTATGGAAACTTTTGATATGTTGTTTGGTAGTTTGTATTGAACCTTTTAGGAGTTTGACAGGCCATTGTATGACCTTCTCTAAAAGATACCTCCATTGATTTGATATTGAGGTAAGCCATAGGAAGAGGGATTGAGTCAAGTTGAGGGATTTGTGTTGTAAGGAGTTGTTTTCAGATTGAGGTTGACTATTTTTAGGTTGAAGAGAGTCTTTGATCCACCTTGCTTGCATCAGATTCAATCATTTCCCCATAAGTATCTGGCGTGTCTAGCCTGGCCGTATCGTTTCCAACTTTGCAGATCTGTGAGCATCCCGCAATCCCATGAATGCGAGAGCCCTCATTGCTTCAAACATGTATAAAGATCGGTGGTCCCGGTCATAAAATCCACGAGTTGTGGCAGACAAGCTCTTAGTTCGCCATTGGTCCGGGTTACTTGGCTTGAAAAAGATAGTACCGATCATAAAAAAGAGAGGAATCCTCGAATAACGTGGGTAGGTCAGTGATGGGGTCCTCGTCACACACATTGGTTATATCAAAGGTATAGTTATCTAAAGGTAAACCTATGGACACTAGTAACTGAGGGGCAGCTTTGAATTTTTTAATCGGGGCACCTTTGCCACATCTGGTTATCTTCGAAGCGGTACATCCAAGGCCAAGATTCTTCATACACTTCTCGGGAATGATAGGTTCTAGAAGGTCGTTATTATTTTTCCCAAGTTTTTCATTTTTATTATAGTCACATCCCTGCATTAAGTGTAGTCTTTTGTTGTCATTGTCCATGGGAAGGTCGGGTATGGGCCTTTCATCTTGATATAATATGCTTGATATATCCTTTTCATCTACCAGCCTTCAACTTCTAGGGGTCCCCCACCTTTCTGAACTGGATGGGTCTCCATCAAGGTTTGAGAGGTTTCAATTGGTTGGGGCTGCTCCATGAGATCGAGGAGGATTGGAGGCGTAACTCTCCTATTACAAAGGCACTCTTTTTCATTTTGTAGTTCCCACACCCATTATCTTGGATAATGACTTTAATATTAGAGATGTATGGAATGGAGGGTATCTTTGTCTCAGAAGTGGAGGCTAGGGTGGATGGGTCTATATACGAAGATGTGGGTCCCTCATCATTTTTTGGGACTTGGGGGATCTTGTAATACTTGGCCTCTAGATTCTTGTAATAATAAAATGGTTCGGGATCACCATGGATTGTGACCTCTTGATTTCAATAAGGAAACTTAACACATTGATGGAAGGTGGATGCGATAACTTGCATCCCATGGATCCATGGGTGCCCCAGGAGGATATTGTAAGGTAGTTCAAGATCAAAGACTTGGCATGTAGTTTCCATGATTGTTGGCCCTACTTGAATAGGGAGTTGAATGGTGCCTTGAGACACCTGTTCTTGATCATCATATGCCCTGATAGTAGTACCTTTACCTTTCTCAATGACATCTTCAAAGAATCCCAGATTCTTTATTAGCTTGAGTACAAATATTCAACCTTGCACCTCCATCCACCAAGACTCGTTTGACTTTATTCTTATAGACTAAGACTTCAAGAGGGAGTACACGGTTGTGAGATGGTTGGGTTGGAAAATCTTGTTTTGAGAGTGTTAGGAGATG